>JAQHUG010000038.1:4234697-4251663 GCA_028555095.1 Dicrostonyx torquatus | reverse complement strand
CACCCTCGACCAAGTATCCTGAAGGCAGTCACTCCCTAGGTCAAACCTCCTAACACAAGAGAAGGAGCAGAAATATGCTAGAATTCTCTGACCTTTGGTCAGAGAAGAAGATACAATCTACCTGTGTGGGCTATCTTGATGTTTAAAACACCAAGTAACCACAGCTTGGGTCAGGGTGTGCAGCCACACTTGTTAAAGAGTGAGCAACCTCAAACTCTCTGATTTTTAGACAAAGAAACAGACTCACATTTTGGGGCCTCCACAACTTTACTGACCATGTCTGACCAAACATGATTGTATTTGCCACGAATCTACACCAGTATATCTCATTTCTTCTAAGTTTGGTAGTTATAAATAACTCAGCTATAAGTGTTCTTTTGCAGGTTTTACAGTCGGGAATAAAATTCTGTTTAGTTGTGTAACTATCAAAGTGTTGGATTACTGGATGCTTTTGAGGAATACCTCTAGTCTTGCAGGCAGGTCCTAACTGCTGGCAAAGTGATTGGGGCCCTTCTATATTCCCACCAGCAATAGATTCCTTCTTTGCTCTACATCCTTTTGAGAATTTGATGTTTTTTTTTTGTGATAATGCATGGTTATAATGTGTTATTCTGTAATGACATATGAAGTATTTTCTCATCCTCTAACCTCTCCTATATACATTTTGTCCTGAGACATCTATTCAGTTCTATAGGCCATTTAAATAATGGGCTATGTGTTTTCTTTCTTGTTTTGTATGTGTTTAGAGTCCTCTTCTGGGTACGTGTCTTTTGGTTTGACTTATTTACTTATACACATATTTGAGCATTATTCACTAGAATTAATTTTTTTTTTATTTTCAGTCCAGTTCATCAATGCTTTATGGAAGGAGTTTTTGATACTCTCTCTAAATTATCATCTTTATAACCAAGGCCACTTAAGTTTTGTGTTACGATATTGCATAAATGATTTATTATTTTTCACTTTATATTCTCTCTACTATTTATTTATAATTAATTTCTGTGAAATGCAGCATCTCTGCAGTTCATACTCTTACAGTGTATGTGACTTATTAATCTGTAGCATGCATTGAAAAGATACCTTGGCTCGCTTGCATTGCCATTGGTTTTTGTGAAATATCAGTTTGTCTTGACACTCTTCTTCACCTGATGTTTCTTGTGTTAATACCACATTATCTTAATTAACACAGTGTTAATCTTAAAGGCATTAATGTTTGTCAGTTTGTTTGTCATGTAGATTTTAGATGGCTACTCTGGCATTTTTGCCCTGTATGTACAACCTTTTGAATTAGTCTGTGAATATGCACAAAATAACTTGCAGAGATTATAACTGGGATTGTCCTGAATTGAAGATAAAATTCCCATTGCAACCATATGGAATCTATCTATCTAGGATTATGAAAATCCCTAGTAATTGCACTCACTTTCACTAGAGTTTCACTGTTACTCATAGATCCATTACGTATTTTTTCGTACATATATACTTGACTTACACCTTGGTATTTCATTAGAGTGTTTGGTAGTTTAAACCATCATTGATTTAGTCTCAAATTGTGCCCAGTAATTATTAGAGCACATAAAATGATTGTTTTTATGTGTTAACTTTGCATCATGTAATTTTGTCAGATTTATTTCTTGGACTTTTATTCTGTTTTATCATACTATGTATGGAGGATTCTGCAAACATATACTTTACCAGGACGTTAAACCAAAGCTTTTCTCCTACTTTTTCTAAAAAGATCCACAGCTGTACAACTTTTATATCTATGATTCAATTTAGGTTCATTTGGATGAGCCAATGGTTAAGGTTGATTTTTTGCGCCTATGACTGTGCGGTTACTTCAGGCCTGTTTGCTGAAATGCCTGCCCTTTCCTAACTGGGCTTTATTTGAGCCTCTGTTTAAGAATACTTGGCTATGGGTGTTGCTGTGATGTGTGTTTAGGGAATTCTATTCCCTTACCCTGATACAATCAGTTGTTTTTGACTCTATTGGCTTTTGAGGGGGGGTCCTAATACCCAGTTCCCAAATAAAATACATGGAGACATATTCTCATTTATGAATGCCCAGCCTAAGCTTGGCTTGCATCTAGCCGGCTTTTCTTAAATTATCCCATCTGTCTTTTGCCTCTGTACTTTTTACCTTTCTAAACTTCTTACCGTGTGGCTTGTGGTGTAGCTGGGTGCCTGGCCCCTGTAGTCTCCCTCTCCTTCTCCTTTCATTCCCTGATCGACTTTCTCTTTACAGATTTATCCTGCTATTTCTCTGCCTGCCAGACGTTCCTATCCTTTCTACTGCCTCGCTATTGGCTGTTCAGCTCTTTATTAGACTAAGCAGGTGTTTCAGACAGGCAAAGTGACACAGTTTCACAGAGTTAAACAAATGCAACATGAAAGAAAGCAAAACTTCTTTGCATTATTAAACAAATGTTCCACAGCATAAACAAATGTAGCACAACTTAAAATAATATTCTATAACGTTTTTCACTTTTTTCTTCATAAAAATGGAAGGATTTAACTTTAGCATAATAAAACCATCCACAACAAAAACAGTCATCAAGGAAGCATTACATTTGTAATATTCAGTACCTTTGTATTTAGCATGCTCATAGAAAATACTTCATTGTCTACATTATTTTAGTGATTCCAAAGATTTTAATCTAACAAACTTTGTATCACAACCAAGGAAAATTTCAAGTCTAACTCTTTTGTCTTTAACTCCATCAAAGTCCCACAGAAGAATGTAATATTATCTAACAATGGAGACTTCCGGTTACCTGGACAGTCGCCTAAAGTTATTTTCCAATGTTGGGATATCCATCTTCAGCCTACATGCCTAGAATATCTTCCAGACTTTTCTATGAAGTAGAAATTTTGAAAGATTGTCCTACCTTGTTTGGGAAAAGTTCCTGTGGGTCCTGCAAGTCCAGTTATATAGCATATTGTCAATGGTCAAGGCAAAGCAGTTTCTTTCCACAATGGTAGCCTTGTCAATTTGAAAACAAATTCTATAAGGAGTTTTTAAAACACCCCCTCCTCTTTTCTGAAGTAAATTGGTTCTTCGAGGAACAGGTGTATCTCATTTTCATGAAAACCCTTTGCTTAACAAGCTTCTTAAATGCCATATAATCTGAAGGACTTTGAAATGTTTGAAAGTCATCCATCTAAAATAAACCTGTTTAATCTTGAAAACATACCGAATGTGACTATAAGCTTAATTACTATATATTAATTATTACCTCATTTTCTAATTACACACTACATTTTAAAATTAGCTGCATAAACACAATACCACAAATAAGAGTACCTTCATTATGACAAAAATAACTTTAAATTTTTATCAGTATACCAAAATCCATGACAACACAAAATGTCTGAGATTAACAGCTACATTTTATCCTATATACCTATACTCCCTTAAATGATCACATACATGCATAAGCCATCAATCAACTGAAGACCCAACTCTTCAAAGTGTGAGAGGCTTGTTCTCCAAGCTGCTTCATGTTGGATGTGAGGAAAGCATCTTTAGGGGTCCCTTAGAAAAACTGAGAAAATTTCAAAGTCCTGGTAAGATTTGCTATAACCTTAGTTGATAGCTATCATTTGTCAAGATTCAGGAGCTCTGCACTAATCAGACCTGATCCATGCCATTTCTGAAGAAATCTATGGCCTCTGGTCTCTCATGGGAACAAAAGCAAAACCTCTTCTCCAAAGAAATGTTTCTTTGAAGTTCCATTTTACAAATACATCTTTTAACTGGCATTTTAAAGTTAAGGCATTCCTAAAGTATCTACGCAAGTTTGTTTCCGCAGGCCCTCTTTCAGTTCCAGGTCTCTCAATAGTTGTCCTTTGCTTATCAGCAATCAAAAAAAAATTAAATCATATTACAGTATTAAATTTACAGAACATACAGGATTAAGACCTTTCTGTTATTTCCAATATTGTTTGAAATTTTCATTGATATTGCTTTGACTTTCTCTGTAAATACATTACTATTATTTTTAAACTATTTTTTTCTATGACTGTCTACACCATTTTCTTTTCTTTCTTAGATCTATGCCATTGTTAAACACACTGATACCTGTTTTTGTTGTTGTTGTTTGCTTTTTCTATCTGGTTTCTTTTATTGCTTAACTTTTAGCTTTTTTGACTCCATGAGTCTTTAAGTTGCTTAGTGGTTTGGTTAGGACCTCCTCTGGGGTTTTGACCATTGGTTCTGACTTTCTCTTAGGATGTAAAAACCCAGCCTAAAGCTCAGGGTCCAGTAGCAAGAGGTGTTTGACGAGGAACTGTATTCAGACACCAACTATGGGATGACAGTGCTCTACACTGTGGCAGGTGTTTTGTTGTTGTTGTTTTGTTTTTTGATTTGTTTTCTTAGTTTTTTGTTTCTATTTGGCATGAGAAAAGTTTATTAATATGAAAGCTGCCCTAGTTATGATGGAAACATTTATAATCCTACAGACCAACTATTTCCCACTTGAAAATGTAGACACATGCTTACATATTTCTTCAGCTAGTCTTTTGTTAGGATTCAAGCTTCGATTGAAATGAATTTAAGTGATGGATGAGGAGGATCAACACTATATACACACGTGAACTATGGAGAACAATGCATTGTCTCCATCTAACATCAACACTATAGATGCATAGGTCTTTGGAAGACAAGAGTAGAACCAAAGCTGAGGAACATATGATGGAGACAATATGAAGAACAACTGGAGCAGTGACTGTGCATTTACCTGCAATGGATTTCAGAGGTGAGAATGTCCAGCATAATCTGAGCAAGTAATAAACACAGAGTTGCACACAGGTAACATATGGAAGCAGGTGATAAGACATTTCCTACTCAGAGGAGCAAATTGCGGATGGGTAGTCTGAAATGTGAAATTGGGAAAAAAAAGGTAGAAACTCTGATGCAAGACAAGATATTGTGAAATTGGGAAAAACTCAACTGAAACTCTGATGCAAGACAAGATATTGTCAGCATGTTTTTATTTCATTGTGTGTTTAGTTGTTTTTTTTTTTTAAATTTTGTTTTGTCTTCTTTTCAGACAGGATTTCCCTGTGTGTGGCCTTGGCTGTCTTGCAACTCATCCAATAGACCTCAAAACTCACAGAGATCTGCCTTCCTCTACCTCTTGAGTGATGGGACTAGAGGTATTCATCAACACTACCCAGATCAAAATATTTTTAAATAAAAGTGATGAAAACAGAATTTAAGAAAAGGAGAGCTATGTGGTAGGAGATTTGGAGTGTAGAAAAGAGTCAGATGAATAATGTGGTTTAACATATCGTATTTGCATGAAGGTCATTATTTCAATAAAATTCCTGTACACAGAGTTCTCTTGTGTCTTTAAATTCGATATGTTAAGGGTAAGTTTCATGTTTTTCAACATCAGTAAAGCATCATTGTTGATTAATTGATTAATCATCCTGTGTTATTTTATAATGAATTTTTTAAGACATGGATCTTGATCTTGTTCTTACTTATTATGAATCTATTTATATCCCCTTTATACCTATTGACACATAAATTTGCATGTAATAACAAATAGATTCAGGTATATATGGATTTGCATCTCTAAATTATATAGACATATATGTATAAACATTACAAACATATGTGTATGTATATATAATATATACATTTATATATACATACATATGTGTACATGTATGCTTACATATAGATACTACTACATGTCACTGAAATTTACCAACCTTACTGAGATATGTTTTTTCTAAATTTACACTCTTTCAAATTCTGTATTGATTTAATCATTTTCTTCTCCTGATTCTTTACAATTTCCTAATATCGCAAAATCAATTGTTTTTAAAAGCTTAGTTTCTCATTTCAGTACTTCTTGATATTTCAAAGGCTTTCATGTTATGAAAGTCTTTCTATGCTTAAAAAGATTAAAACTCTGCTTTTGTTTTCCTTACTGGCTTATGCTGGAAAAAGGTCCCCATTATTAGGACATTTATTTATTTGACTATGTGTCAAATTATCTTCATGCAGCTTATAAATAATAAATAATTAATCTCTCAGAGAACCCTATTGACATCTTTAATGACTGCCTTAACATCCCTCTGAAGTATATGTTATACCTTCCCTTGAAATGGGTAGAAACTTATAATTAATCCTGATGTTGTTTTAATGTTTCCTGTTGACTGTCTAAGATACTAAGTTTTGATATTGAGTGTAATTTATACAAAAGCATAGATAAAGGCTTTATCAATAATTACCTTATGAATATATTTTATTTATCATGTAACATTTGGTCATGTCTCTAATATCAAGTTGACAGTACTCTTTTCAGCTTCTGTTTCAGAAGGAAAGATCAAATTCCACAGGATGAGATGTGTTTGTGCTTTGCTATCTTCACTGTAAATTGAGCTACTGTGGTTTAACAAGTAATATAAATGCAAAGGCTATACGACTGGAAGCTGCCAGGTAAACTAGAATTTAGAACCCTTTAGCAGAGTCGAGAGAGGAAAGTTCAAATAGAGGATAACAGGATCATGCTCAAAAGTACTTGATAAAATTAGTTGTGTATTTAGTTTTCCCCTAGAAAATAATGATAAAGCAAATGCACTAATTTAAATGGAAAACTTTTACTTGTTCAGACATTTGGACTCACACTAAAAAGCAATATTACCCTAGTGTTATCTGATTTCCTAGGCGCTTGCAATATATTCACATATCAATAGAGAATACATTTTCTGGGGCCAAGAACCTTTTGTGGAAGAGAAACAGAACATGCAATAACACTGCAAAACACATTTGTAGGTAAAGTTTTATGGGCAGAAAAGTGAAGGTTGAGACAAAGAAGTTATTGTGACTGGAAGGAGAAGATTTCACACCATACTGTTTTCAGAGACAGTCTAATCTAAAAAATGCATTAAAGGAAAAAAAAACCGACTCTGGGGAAAACGCTAAATGATCAGTAGACCTTGCTGCTTTCACAGAGGACCTGTGTTTGGTTCTTTAAAACTCATGTCAGGTAGTTGACAGCCTTCTTTAACTCCAGCTCCAACGAATGTCATACCTTATTTGACCTCCTTTGGGGCACACCCATATGTAGCATACACTTACACAGATGCACACAGATAAATAAAATATAGTTTAAATGAAAATAGAAAGAAGTTGGGTAATTAGTCAGAAAGCTCTCTGAGGGAAGGACATTCTAGAGGGTGGGATCTGATGTACATCACACCGAAGGGCAGAAGTGTGTCCTGTTTAGTGAAGGCATTCAAAGGGACTGATGGATCTATCACAGCGTTTATACACTGTAATGAAAACATGATGGCAGGCTAAGCAGAACACAGTCTATAAGGCATCACAGGGAATATAGAGATATTTAAAATAATTTTAAAGAAATCTTGAAGTCACGACCACATTGTAAACAAAGGTATCATGATCACTTGGATTTTGAGAAATTATTCTAGGCATTTTATTTTTAGATTGAACTATGTGTGGATTGGGAAAAGTACAAAAAAGAGGTACATAGACTTAATTTAGTACACTTCTATCATTCCCTGGTACAAATATTAATAACAGACCAAATCAAGGGAATAATATGTGGCCAGAAACATGATAAATTTTAGAGACAAAAGTTTTGCTTAGAGGTGTAGATGGACAGAATAGTTGTAGGAGTTCTAGAGTAGGGGAAAGGCAAGGACAAAACCAGGAACAGTGAAGTGTGACAGGTGTGCAAGGTTGTGCTGGAGAAGACCACAAATGATCACTGAGTGTGACCTAAGTAACTCAACATCACACAAGATCACTGAGTGTGACCTAAGTAGCTCAACATCTCCAGAGATCACTGAGTGTGACCTAATTAAAGTCAATATCACACAAGATCACTGAGTGTGACCTTAGTAGTTCTGTTGTAAAAGGGGGTGGCTGTGTTCCGCCACTGAAAAGTGGGGACGTTTTGCCAGTGCCTGGCTCCCAGCTGCCAGCTAGCTTATGCCTGAAATAACCACATGACAATTATATTCATTTAAATACTGCCTTGCCCATTATCTCTAGCTTTTTCTTAGCTAACTCTTAGATTTTAAACTAACCCATTATAAAAGTCTGTATGTCACCATGAGGTGGTGACTTACCGGATGATTCTAAGGTACGTCCATCTTGGACGGGAGAATCATGGCATCTCTCACACTTCCTTCTCTCTCACAGCCTTCCATTCTGTCTACTCTGCCCACCTAAGGGCTGTGTCCTATCTTATAGGTCAGGCAGAGTCTTTATTTAACCAATGAAAGCACACAAAATAGAGAAGAACCCTCCTACATAGTTCAACATCAATACCTTGTTCTCTTAAGCTTTGAGATTTTCTACTTTGGCAAAATCATACTTTCAACATCGATACTAGATTTAGAACTTGCATTTTCAAAGTAAAAAGGACACCTGTGAAGAGAGAAGAGTCCAATGATCCATTTCTACATTAATAAACTTGTCTGTTTTTATGTCAGGCCCTCCAAAACTACTAACATTGAAGCAGGACATTTATTTTGGAAGATGAATTGCGGTACTTAGCAATTATGATTTATATGAGAAACAAAAGTAGTGCAAATGATAAAATCATTGCTGAGAAGCCCTTGCTTGGATATGCTAATTTATAATGTTTAGATAAGATAAAAAGCACATGATACAGTAAATTTTATTCTGATGTACATGGAATTTTCAAATTGATATAAACTGTCATAAATTTTTTTCATATTAAAAAGAAAAAAAATATTCCGAAACAAGATATAATATTGGAAACAAGTTAATATGTTCTGAAAGTATATTTCCTTGAAGCTGTTAGAAATCTTTATACAGCATGAGCAAGTGTAATTAGACTGGAGATGCTAAATCAATAATACTCAGTGACAAAAGTCAGGGAGGAAGTTCTGATGCAAAATTTATCATTAGAAAGATTTATTTTGGGAACCGAAACACATGCATTTAAATAAGTATTTAAAACATCAAATGAATGACAGATTAATTATGGAAAACATAGTTATATTTGAATGCATACATTATACTGCAGGTGTGAATATCAGACCACACGGCAATCATTAAAGCATTTCTCTTTAATAGGAGAAAGCTTTTTAAACTTGGCTAAAACTTTTGTAAGGAGTCAAAGAGTGGCATGCAACTGGGAAGCAGACTCTTCCCTCTCCTTTCTTCAGGATTAGTATACACCATGAGTGCGTTCTGTACCCCTCGTGCAGCATGCATATCTCCAAGACTTTTTTAAAAGCCATGTCCTATATTCAACTGAGATGGAGCTGGGGAACACAGGAAGGGAAGGAAAGGGGAAGTGAGCAATTATGTTTCCATTTACTTTTTAATTAGAAAAAAAAAGACAGACCAGGTTACAGCTTTAAAATTGCTTTTCTTTCAGTAAATGCTGCTTTCTGATAAGTCTGAAGATAAAATCAAAACAAAACCATATTTTAATTATGCAGGCATTAGTATCTCTTTTCTGGATTTAAATATTTTCAAAATGCAGTGACTTCTGCTTTGTGTTTTCTTAAATTATTAGAATATTTAGTCTACTTTTAGAACCAAAGGCCTGGGGTTATTATTTAAAATTTATTGTGTGTGTGTGGGTATGTGTGTGTAACAGAGAAAAAGAGAGAGGAGAGAGAGACAGGGACAGAGAGACAGAGAGAAAGAGAGGAAGTTGGCCTGGAGGTAAGAGGGTGACCTTTGGAAATCAGTGCTTTGTTTTAGCCCTATGAGGTCTAGACTGGAAATCAGGTGGCAAGAGCTCTAAAACATGGACCCATCCACCAGCAACCTTGCGTTGTTTTCTCCTTGTAAAGTTGTGAGTATTGTGGCTGCTGTTTATTTAGTTTAAATCATCGTTTTGTTCTTAACAGCATTTGTTATCTCTGAAGAGCACTCTGTATTTGATGCAAGCATCCTGAGCAGACGTCTTCACTGGTCAGTCTCACAATCTTTTTTGCACACACTTCCCACTTCACTTTTTGTTCATTTGCTTGTTGATTCGTTTCTGTCATTCAGGTTGTATTTAAAAACTAGCCTAAAAATTCACTTTTCTGTAGAGACAAGTAAAAAAAAAATCCAGTCTGTTCTGTCTTTACCTCTTAGTCAAAAAACAAAAATGCTGAATGTTTTACACACCAAATACCTTCTAACTTGCTGTTATCACAGGTATGGACTGACCCCACAGAAGTTGCAATTTCCATCCTCACCTGGGATCTCTAATGTCCATCGCTCTGCCTGTTCCCTGCATTTTCAGTCTTTCACTTTCTTTGGATTTTTTATCTGACACTCATGAATATGCAGAATGTGAACTCTTCCAAACTCTGCTCAATGGACAGATTGCGGAATCTCTTCTCTCCTATTTTGTGGGTTCTAGTGACCAAACCCAATTGTTTAGGCTTGATAGCCAGCTTCTTTACCCACTGAGCCACCATGCCCCCTCTTCCATTTATTCACATAAAGGGCTTTTAGTTTGCTTACTTTCTCACAGCGCCTAAAAACACTATATTCCTTTATGATGCAACTGAGATGGTTTTTTCAACTGGCTAATATCTTTATTTTGGTAATAAATTGCTTCAACCGAATACAAATTATGCATAATATAAAAGGGATAAGAATCTACTTCCTTTCTTGAAAGTTAAGAGCTTTCCTGTGAAATTTCATCAGGGTTATAGGCACAAACAAGACAAGGATCCAGAAGATTATTGGGAGGTGACTGTTGCCTTATTCTTGGGCAAAAAGACAACGCATGATCTGTGAACTAGGGTGTGATTATTTTCAAAAACAAGATTTAGGCTATATTTCAGAAAGCCATGGTAATGATTTGATGAAATATTAAAGAAGGAGTATGAGAAATAGGAAAAAAGATTTATTTCTTACTTTTTATTCTATCTATGCCACATATGAGGAAAGTCAGAGAATTAGCTTAAAACAAGTGTGAAAACAAGAGTGAGGACAGAGACATGTACACATTCAGCAAGTAAACCAAGGTGTAACTTTTCTAACCGCAATGAGACCTAATGAGCTCAGATAGGACCTTACAGGGATGAGTTAAACAGCTGATTATTTTTTTTCTGGACCTAGTTTATAACTCACAGTAGTTAAATTCTTTATGAGGAGAGAGGGTGATTTTGGTGACAAGGGTTAGCTGTAACTAAGGTTCTCATTGGATATAACTTGCATTCAATTGTGCAAATTACAAAAAAAAAGTTTAAGTAATAATTTTTAAATTTTGGTAAGTGCTGTTGAGAGTACAATCTAAAAAGCATTGTGAAATTAGCATCTGCTTATATTGGCAGGCATAGATAAAGATGTAGCATTTAAGATGCCAAAAGGTTAGACAAGGGGAAGCTGACCTGGACCATGTGTTTCCATGCTTAGTTCCACTAAATTGTGTGTGATTCCTCCAATGGGGATGATTTTAACATGCCAGAAGAAATATCCTAGGAAGGACCACTATTTTCTTAGCTAAGCATTCTTTCAGCAGGTATTTTAATGTTAACTTTTCTGTGACATAGCAGTGCTATATGATGTTGACAACTTGAGAGGTGCGCTGCTCCAGATTGCACAGTAGAGTTGATAGAATGAATTGTACCCAGAGTTTGCTTGTTTAGTGTTTAATTTTAAAACGAGGGTCCATGTTAGCACAGGTTTATTAAACTTACCTTGGTTGCTATACTCATTTGGGAATGACTATATTTATGAGTGACTCATGAGTAAAACACACAAAGCATGAACTTTCCCTTCCTATAATTTTGGTTGTTCACGAAAATGAGGTAACAATTTCACAATTTCAGTGGCTAATATAAAGATCTCAGGCTTCAGGGAATATGATCAGAAATTGCCTGCTGATGTGACTTAAAGATGTCATGGAACCGTTTACATAATCCGAGTTTACTTTTTAATTTATCCTAATAATAATTTTATACCTTCATTGCTATAAATGTTCTTATATAGAACATACACAATTAATAAAAATTATAATAAATATATTTGCAATATAATATGAATACATGTTATTTATACTGAAATAAATATAATAAATGTAGTTTATATTATATTTTATAATATATAATAAATAATATACTCTATGGACAAGTATATACTAAATATAAATGCATAAATAATATATAATAAGTATAATAATTTTAGAAATATATTTAAATTACCAACTAGTCTGTAAAAGGTACAACCCCAATTATCTGTTAGCTATTCTTAGTCCTAAGTTCCCACTGCTGCAGTAAAGACTTTTAGTACAATTTACAACCATAATGATTCTGCTATAATGATGAAGTATAAATGCATGCACTACATTAAATACTATATAACTTTTTCATTCATGTGAAGGCCATGTTAGTTGTAGGTCTCATCTAAGCTATCTAAAGGGATGATCAATTTGTCATTTGCATAAATGCCCCCAAAACCTTAAAGATAATTTTCATCCTTCTTAGTCATAGAATACAAACAAGATGCCGTTGAGATTCCACTCAGACAGGCAGAATGGCAGTCATTAAGGCAACCAATCACAAATGCTGATGAGAGCATGGAGTAGTTTGCAAACCTTATAGACTTATGCTAGGAATGTAAATTACTCTGCCACCCTCTGTGGAAATTTATATGGAGGTTTCTCATGATCACATTGCATGGTCAAATTACATGATTTTTTAGAATAAGTCTAACGAATCCAAAGCAGCAGAGCTCAAGTCTTCTTGTCTTTCTTCAAGCATTGCATCCCTGTTCATAACAGCCACGCTATGGAATCAGCCTAGGAATTTACCAACAGCTTAAGGGACAATGAAAATACGGCACATGCATGCAACACTTTCAGGAAAATACATTGTAGCATTTAGAGGACAATGGATACAACTGTAAGCCCTCAGCTTAAGCAAAATGTGCCACCCTCAGAAAGATAAGAATTGCATATTCTATTGTATTGGGATCCTAGAATCTGTGCAATTTATATTTGTGTTCATGTGTGCATGTGAGCACACACATTTCAATATGCTTTCAAAGCACACTTGGCCCTTGTTCAAGCTCAGATACAGTAAAATATCTCACTAGCAAGGTGGATGTTAAGATCTGGACACTGGAGCTTTTAAAATGCCAATATATGTGTCTAATGAGAATCTTTGATTGAGAGCCGTGTGTTTTTCATGACTGTGATAGGGACATTGCTTCATCATCTGACATTCTATTACAAGACTATTTCTTGACAGTAGAAATGTTACTTTTTCTAGGGATAAAAGAGTGATGATAATACAAGGGAGGGGGCAACATAAGTTACTTAGGGTGACTGTGGGAAAAGCATGCTGAAAATAACTTTATTAATTCTGTCAGTATGTACAATGACCATTCACTGAAAATTACTATCAAGAACTGAGGACAAAGCCTGGGCAATTGGATGGAAATAAACTGTATACATTTAATTTGGGAATTAAGAATCATTACATAAAGGAAAGCTTTCTTAGATGATTAATCTACTTTATTATTAATATGCATCATTAATTTTAACATTGAGGGAAATAATAATTTTTCTTTGTGATTAATTAAGACCAGATTAGTTAAATGCAACAAATTTAAAATGTGCAGAAGCCACATTCTGGAGAACAAACAAATGTAATTGTTTATGGAGTGACAGGATTGATTATTGGTCTCTGATAAAAATTCAAAGCAGACTAAATTCTCATTTGGCAAGATCATATTCACATAGTACAAAAATCTGAAGAGATAGTCACCTATAGTCATTTTGCAATTATGTATTAAAAGACTTCACTCAAACATATGGGGTCTTATATCAATATAGTTTTTTATTTTAGTTGGTTTTTCAATGCAGAATTTCTCTGTATAACATTTCTGGCTATTCTGGAACTTGCTCTGCAGACCTGGCTGGCCTCGAAGTCACTGAGATCCACATGCCTCTGCCTCCCAACTACTAGGATTAAAGGTGTGCACCACCATTACTGCCCACACTCAATAAAGATTTTAACATAATTTATTCTGAAAGAATTTATAAATAAATAGTTTGATTCCTTAGATTATATCATTAGGACACAGTCTGTTTGAAACTTCATTTAAAAATCTTGCTTCAGGATTGTAGCAGGAGGGGCCCCCTTGTTCTTTCCAGCTGCCCAGCACCAAAATAATCACACAGAAACTGTATTAATTAAATTACTTCTTGGCCCATTAGCTCTAGCTTCTTATTTGCTACCTCTTATATATTAATTTAACCCATTTATATTGATCTATGTATTGCCACAATGCTAAAGTTCTGACCAGCATCTGTCTCTGGTGGCTCCATGTTTTCTCTCTGACTCTGTCCTTCTTACTCCCAGTGTTCAGTCCAGTCCTCTCTGCCTAGCTAAGTTCTGCCCTATCCAAGGCAGTTTCTTTATTCATTAATGGTAATCATAGCACACAGAGGGGACTCCCACATCACAGGATTGTATTATTACCTTCAAGCAAGTTAAAAGACCAACAACAAACACATATACTATCTTAGTTAATGTTCTATTGCTCTAAAGAGACATCATGACTGTGGCAACTCTTACAAAAGAAAGCATTTAACTGGGACTTGCTTAGTCCATTGTCTGTAGGAGGGTCCATCTTTATTTCTATTGCTTTCATTGGTTAATAAAGAAGCTGCCTTGGCCTGTAAGATAGGACACAGCCCTTAGGTGGCAGAGTAGACAGAATGGAAGGTGATGAGAGAGAAGGAAGTGAGAGAGCCGCCATGATCGCCGGCCCAAGATGGACATACCTTAGAATCATCCGGTAAGTCACCACCTCGTGGTGACACACAGATTATTAGGAATGGGTTAGTTTATGATGTGAAGGCTAGCCAAGAAGAGGCTAGTGATAATGGGCCAGGCAGAGTTTAAATGAATATAATTGTCATGTGGTCATTTTGGGCATAAGCAAGCAGCCGCATCGTAGAGCCAGGCTCTGGGAACAAATGGCCTCACTCCACTCAGGTGCTAGGACCACAACCCTCACTGGCTCCTTACAACAGTTGGCACCCAAGATGGACGTACCTTAGACTCGTCTGGTAAGTCAACACCCCGTGGTGACAGTTGTCACCATGCAAAGCAAGGAGGCATGAAGGCAGACATGGTGCTGGGGAAGTTGATCAGAGCTCTGGATCAATAGGAAGCCGGAAGAGACTGTGGGACTGGCTTGAAGAGTTGAAGCTCTATTGCTGCCTTGAGGACCAGCCTACAGCAACTCTGGGACTGAGAGTGATCCATGGAGTCAACAAACTAATCACTCAAATTGATTTTTCTATCTAAGGGAGTAAAACAAATCTGTGGGGTAGGCAAGGAGAGGGCAAGGGAAGAAAGCAGCAAAATGGCTCTTGGGGGCTGGTGAAAAAGGAAAACACACACACACACACACACACACATACACCTCCAACATGTCAGGATCTCAGGTAGGTTGTTGTTGAATGGCAGGTCAGAAAAGCTGAAGAGGAGATGCAGAGCAGGCAAAGTACTGACCAATCAAACAGACGCACGAGGACTTCCCTGAGGGTCAAAGCTCAGGTTTTCATTCTATTATTTTTTCTGTTTCTTTTTTCTACTCTATTCTTTTTCTGTTCTGTTTTTCTACCCTGATGTTTCCCTGCTGTCTACCTTGATGTCTTCCGTCTACCTGCTCTCCCATGTCTTCCTTCTAAACCTTCCCTGGTGCTCTGCTCCTACCTCTTTCCTAGTGTTTTTCCTTCTCTCTTCTCTGATCGTTTCCCTACTGTTTATATATCCCAGCGGAATCTCTCAAGCATCATAAAAGTTACAATGCAGTTATGCTCTATTATTCAAGTGAATAATTACAATGAATACAAGTAAAAGAAGCAAAACTCAAACAAACAAAACACCCCCAAACCATGTTTTCCACATCTCTTAAGTGATTAAAATATTTATTTAATACAGAAGAAAAACAATTTGTCCCAAGAACCCACATACATTCATACCCAAGCTAGTTGTTATAGATTAACAGTCTGTAAGCAAGCAAGGCATTTTTCTCAGTCACTTCTTTTACTGACATCCTGCATTTCATGGTTACGAAGAAAGCATCAATCACTTTATCATTTACCTCAAAAGGTAATCTTATTAGAAAGTTCTTGAATCACAAATCTAAACTTATAAACATGAGAAACAACCAGTCAGTTCTACTTTATATCCTCAGGGTGCATACCCCCTCAACAAAAGCTTTATTTTTATACAAGGAATCTGAGGGCAGAAAGGAATTCATCATCACCCTTGAATCAGCCCATCTGAGCAAGGAAGAACGTCAGCCATCAATAGCTGGACTGACATTGTTCTTGTTCATTGACATCAACAAATCCCTTGTTTAACGATGAAAATTCTGTCTCTATAAACTTTAAATTGTTTCCCCAAGATTTTTTACCTCAAAGCCATCAACAAAAGCATCTTAACGCAACCTTCCTAACAATCTTTATGTCTAAATTATTTTAAAGGGTGGTAGTTGAATCATTAATCTGCTCCAGCAGCAATGCAGGGAAAAGTCAATCACTATTATTGTAAGTACCAGTAACTGTCCTGTGCGGAAGTAGAAACCCCTTGAGGGTTTTCATACAACCAATAGATTTGAGGGGATGTGGTAACCATGATGGCAATAATCAAGAGAATCAGAGATGTGTTCCATAACAGTCAAAGTCTTCAGGACACTTTTTGAAGCACGGGTGTGGGGATGGGGGTGGAGGTAGGGATTGGGGGAGGGGGTAAGTGAAAGGGAAGGGGGTAGAAGGGAGAAAGGACAAAGAAAAGGTACCGGCCATGTGGCCTGGGGTTGTGGAAGGGTGGAGATGGAGGAAGGGTGGATATTGGAGAAGGGAGTAAGATATCTACATTAACGGGAGTCATTTTAAGATCGGCAAGAGACTTGTCTCTAGAGGGGATCCCAGGTATTCACAGGGAAGTCCCAGCTAGGTACTTGGGCAGCAGA
>JAQHUG010000038.1:4194946-4216394 GCA_028555095.1 Dicrostonyx torquatus | reverse complement strand
TTTTGTTTTTCGAAACAGGGTTTCTCTGTAGCTTTGGAGCCTGTCCTGGAACTAGCTCTTGTAGACCAGGCTGGTCTCAAACTCACAGAGATCCGCCTGCCTCTGCCTCCCAAGTGCTGGGATTAAAGGCGTGTGCCACCACCGCCCTGCTCACATTTAGACTTCTTGCACACAGAGTATAATACTTTCATATAAGCTACTAAATCTGGGGTGAACTATAAGTTTGGGGAACAGTGACTTAAAATCCTTCAAAAATGTTATTTTTGAGTAGCAGATAAGTGCAACGTTTGTGTGGGAATCCTGATTGCATAAGCTGAGTAACTCTGTGGCATTTTAAAACTTAAATTTAACAATAGTTGAAATAAAGGTTCAAACAAATTTATTCCAGAATTTCTGAGTAAAAGTTAAAATGACACACAGTTCGTGTAATACACAGTTATGTGCTTCAATTTAAATTCAGCTCTTTCTATTTTGCGTTTAACAAATTCTTTTTAGTTTTCTGTGAGAAAAGGAATGAAAACAAAGGAAATCTACCGAACGGTCAACCAGTGATTATAATAGTTCACATTTTGATATGAATTGTTCCAGCTTTATTTCTACCTGTCCAAGGTATTGAGTGCTTCTGAAGTTATAATTAGCCGTTGTTGCCATTATTCTTGATGCTATATTATTTATAATCTTCTATGAGAACTGAATATTATTTTGGAAGCAGTCTTTTAGAACTATTTTTTCACTAAGGAGGATTTGGTCATCATTTTTGTATTATAAATGCCACTGGAGAAAACTTGAGATAAAAGGTGCAAAAGAAATCACCGTTCATCAAAGGTTAACCTTTACTTGATGCCTCTACTTAAGTAATTCTATTCGCAGTGGCTCACCCTCCACCCAGTTTGAAATACCTTACATGCCAATATGTCAGGGATTGTCATATAGGTACACACATATATGTAAAATTGGTAGTGAACCTCTAGAATTGTTTTGGGTATTTTCTATTATTTCCAATCAGTGACAAATGTTTGAACAATAAATTTCTATAAATTTTATCTATTCATTGGAATAGTTAATTATGTTTAGAGATGAAACTCTATACAAATCTATGGCTATTCTCATATTTTCAAGCCAAATATTATTCACACTATGATACAAATTACCTTGATCAGGAAATTTTGAAGGCTTTAGATATTAAATAAAAATTACTTGTCTTCAAGAAAGGTCACAGCAATTGTTAATTATTCTCATCAGTGTGAAATACATGAGAAGGAAAGGTAGGCTAATTTTAAAATTATAATTTAAGATTGAAATTTAGAAGAATCTTTTTTACCAAAATGATTTTTCCATGAAATAAAATAGAGACAATACTAATTAAAGACTCTTAAATCATTGTCAGAAAAGGAAGATCAAGAGTATATTTTTCTACTGTGTTCAAGCCAGTGCTTAAAAAGAGAGGAGCAAAACAGCCGCCTGAAATACCGCTAACAGAGGAGAGAGTAAACAGAATTGAACAAGGGCAATGACTCTGGATAGAGCCGCAGGGGTCAAGACTGCTCAGTCTAGGCAAATAGAGGTAGAACATTTGCCATCAAAACCCTAAAACATCAGATTTTAAAAGACAGTGCTGACTTTCAAAGTAAATGATTTTCAGATCATACCTACACAGAATTTAAAATGAGAAGCCCTTTCAATTATCTTTGGAAACTGTAAGTTTTCTATAGTCACCGAAATTGCTATAATCATTGTTTTCTCTTTCTTACTATATATATGCACAAATGTGTAGTTATATAGTTAAAACCATAAAATATATTATAGATTAAAATTATAGACTGTAAGGGTTTGTTCTGACAAGCTAAAGAATGATGAATGATCCTATTAAATAAGCTAAGTAAATAATTTTTTAATTGAAAGTAAAACATGTATAATCAAACACAGATATATACAGATAAAAGAGGCTATAATATATATATTGTATATTTATATGGGTTGATCAAGATCTATTGATCCTAGTTTGGAAAGAATGTAGCTCGTTTATTTATTTTTTGTACGCAATAATGTAGATATCTAAAAATATCAACTCAGAGAAGTGTGTTTTTGAGAAGTGAAAATTGACAATTCCAAAATTTTACTAAGTCTTTAAATACTGTAATATATTCTTCTCTAACATTTCTTTAAGTTTTGTAATATATGCCTATTTACCTGCTATAAATATTAACAAACTTAAAATTTTGCAACTTAAAATGTCCCACTGTGTATTTTTTCTTCACTCCCTGCTATGACAAACACATGAAAATAATTGGATTTGTGTGTGCGCGTGCCCATGAGCAGGCGTGTAATTTCTTTTGTGACGTTATCTTTGTAGCCTAGAAGAGAACTTGTGGTTTGACAGATCCTGTATAGAAACACTTGAGTTTTCCACAATTAAGATCATGTGCTAAAAGAATAGGATCACCCCTCACAATGAGCACGTTTTGAAATACATCGTTATCTAAAATGGCCCACAGTGGCACTTGGTGTTTTAGTTCGATGTTTTAAGGTGTTAAGAAAGCTATTGTTCTTAAAATTAAAGGCATCTATTTTTATATACCTTTATCATTCATTGAGTAACAGCAATTGTCCTGCCATTGAGGGAACCTCCATTCCGTAGAAATATATGACACAACCTCAAGCCCCAGGGAGATCCCTACTTCTCACAGGGACATGACTGGGATTGTTGATATGAAAATCTAGCTAAGGTTATTCATAATTTAGGTGTACTTTAATGAATCCCATGTATCAGTTGGGTAACTGTAATCATTAATCACTAAATAGGTAACTCGGCTCTAGCAAATTTGCTGTGGTTTTTGTCATTTATAGTTTTAAGAATCACATAAGTCACAATGTCCTTTGCCATTTTCAACCTCTGAGAAAATCTCATTGGAAACATCTGAATATGCCAGATGCCCTGAGAATTTTATTTTTAAAAGCCCTTTCCCAGGACGTTATTTATAAATTGTGTCAAAATGGGACACTTTTCAACTGTAAGTGTTAATTCCGAGAGTGTGTTATCATTTTCCCCATTTGTCATATATTTTGTAAGGGACATTAAATTTAACTTTTTGACTCCAAATTTAATTCCCCTCTTGTCTGTCTTTCATTTGTGACCTCCTCCTAATGCTCTCCTCTCCCTCACTCTTGTTCTTTTTCCTCCCTTCCTGTTGCAACATTTCCCTATAGTTTTTTTCTTCTCTCTTTTGTTATAGATTTTTCTGGAGGCACTGGAAGCAAGTAGGAGAAGTATATTAAAAAATGAACAAATAAACAAAGCAAAAGTTATCTGGTAATCTTAGTGAAAGCAATGAGGCGCTGTGCTACAAGATCTTCTCAATCTGATGCCCTCTAATTTATCAATAAGTTGTCATCGGTGGAATTCAAAGGAACTGACTTGTACATCAAGAAAATTAAAAATATTAACTCATGCGTTGGTTTCTGTATTTAGTTTATGTGAAGTCAGCCACCAATAGAGTTGGCCTTCCAACCTGAATTAGATTATTCCCTTTGTTTTTCAGCCACAGGAAACACAAACTGTAGCAAACAATGATATACAAATTAAATTGCTTAATTTGTTTTTATCTCCTGACAAAGAAAATGCTCTATAGTTTCCATGGTAATCCATTCCTGCCTGAACATTTCTGCGCCTTCCATCATCTCTAGTAAAACCCAATTGTAATTATTTTTTAATGTTATTAGGATTAATGAACCTTGAGTTCTCCTTGTGCATCTGTTTGAGAGACAGCCATACAGCGTGTCGGCAGGATTTGTAACAAAGGTGGCTGTTTTCCTTTACATGGATTGAATATATAATCCCGGGTAGATACAATGTGTTAAACCTGAAAATAACAACATAAGTTGAACCATCTTGATAGGAATAATTTCCACTGGGCAAGGCTTTAAGAGTTAGTTACTTCCCAACCTTCCACTGGGCCAGGTAAAGATGGTTCAAGTAACTCAAGAGTGAGGGAATGGGATGTAGAGTATGTATTGCCCAAGGAGTGAAGAATCCGATTTATCTTAAGAGCAATTACAGAAGGCCTGGGTGGGGTATGGAGGGAGCTGTGAGAACAAATGAATTGCCGCAAGTTCTTCCAAAGAGGGAGAATGAGTTATTAAAATTTCTGAAAGAAGATGATATTTTCCAGAATTGCAACACATTAAATCCACTCTCTTTTCCATCTAGGCAAAATGAAATGTGTTAATAAAATGCACACGTGCACTCAACAAAATCAAATGAACTCTCTGCCATATGAGAAATGTGGAAAATTCAAAGTAAAACCAGGTAAGTTATCCCATAATATAGATGTGCTGAATGTATGTGGTTGTGGGAGGATCTGATATATATGGGGTATGGGATTTTCTTTCTCACACAGAATACACCCCCCACACACACACACACGTATAAAGATACAGTTACACACTGCAACTCTGCCTAAATTGCTGCCAAGAGCAATATCATGAAGATGTAGGGTGAAAGTACCATCCCAGAAACATAGTAAAAAGAAAATCTGTGGGAAAATACAGTATCTGTTAGTATACAAGTCATTGTAGTTGGAGAAGCATTTCAGTTGTCTTACTTGTTCATTTGATATAAGTCTGAAGTTAGAGTTAGGTGATTTACAGCATTGAAATATGTCAAAATGATCATGACATGAAACTGCGGGATGTAGAACAGGTTCAAAGATCACGTTTTCCTTCTGAAAGTAAACATGCTTCATGATCTCCCTAGTCAGATTTTCCTCAAGTTCGTCTAGATTACTTATGATAGAAACAAAGCATTCTGGGAGTCATCCTGCTCTCTGTTGAAGTTCTCACAGTTAAAGAAGTGTGTGATTGTGTTGTGAATTAATATTGTTTGTGAAAAGTTATCCTATCTGAAAATTCCTTTGTAATACAGAGCAGTAGTAAAAACCGGTCCCCATTGTCCATCATAAAATATTACTTATCTCAAGGGACTTTTGCAGTTTTAAAAGCTTGTCTTATGAAGTTGAACTGCATTGCTTAAAGGTTCTTTGCATTATAAAGCTTCTAGAACTTTCAGTTTTACATCCAATCATACTTTTCAGATACCATAACTTTTAGAGGTTGTTTTTAAGTGATAGCAGTGAAATATAACTGATATAATTTCACATGAAGTTGTGTGAGCTGAAATCACTCATGTTTTAGTGACTTTCATTAATATTTTTATTGCAAATATTTAGATTTCTTTACTAATAGTATGTTTTATTTCCAAATCCATGTAGATCTTAGTAGTTTAATTCCTTCTAGAAGGAATTAAATTAGACTAGAATCATTCTATAAACCTATTTTCACTCAGTATAAATAAAAATGCACAGTTATTATTGATGAAGCATAATTTATACCTTTATCCACTTTAATAATCAAATTAACAGTTACTCATTCTCTATACTTAACCTTCTATTAACTCACGAGATAAATTTGCCAGCATACAATAATATGTGACTCATCATTTAAGATGAGCCCACAAGCCAGATGGCGGTGGTGCAGGCCTTTAATCCCAGCGCTCAGGAGGCAGAGGCAGGCGGATCTCTGTGAACTCGAGGCAAGACTGGTGTACAAGAGCTAGTTCCAGGACAGCCAAGGTTGTTACACAAATAAACCAAAAAAAAAAAAAAGAAAAGAAAAAGAAAAGACGAGTCTAGAAACATAGTAATGTATATCTTCCTTCATATTTGCCCATTATGTTCCAGAAAGTTCCTCTTTGAATCATTTATTTTCTCATTTTGTCAAGCTTAGCATGTAAATATTTTAGGTAGTATTTTTATTTCATTTGAGCAATTGAAAAATTGTGGATTAAGTCTTATTTGTAGTGAGTTCAGTCATATACTTCTAATGACAATGTGTAACTTCCCAGATGCTCATTTTAGTATTGTCCTAATTGTAACACTGTCTGTGACAGCAAGTTCCTCATGCATACCTGTCCTTAAGGAAAAATTTACACAGTCTATAATAAATGAGAGTAGTTAAAACATTCTTCAGAGAAAATATCTGAATTTCATCCTTACAAGACATCTTAAAAAGACAGAGGTTTTAAAAATAAATTATGCTTATTTTTTTAACAAAAAATCATATTGTTTTTATTGAGATTCTAAAAGCCATCTGTCTAACATAATTTGAATTAGTGCCAGAATCTTTGCTTTTCTAGTAAAACAATTATTTACTCATAAATTTACAAAAATCAACAAATAATATGTAGAATGTACTCGAATATGGAACTGGTATTCAAATGCAATCATTATTTCAAAACTACTGCCAGTGTTCTGGGCAATGGTGGTTATGCTATCCTATTGAACCCCATTCCTACTTCCTTTGCAATTATCTTGGTTCCAGTGCTCTAAACAATACAGATTTTTATACCTTTTTTTTCTTGATGTGAATAAACAATGCCATATCCCTCATTTAAAAGAAGTCATGTGAACCTTGTCATCTCTGAGGAATGGATAGGGAGTGGGGGGGAGAAAAGGGGGATAACAATTGGTTCAGAAAATGAAAACAAATAAATAATGTAAAAAAAGTGCAAAAGAACATTTAATCATGAGATAAGACATTCAGGTTTACCTGCTCGGTTTAGTATATGAAATCTTACTATTAGAAACAATTCCCTACAGCAAACAAAAAAAGAAGAAAGAATCTATCTTCAAGAATAGAGTGTTGTGTAGTACAGCACCACAGAGCAGGACAGGGCTCCCGTACAGTTAGAACTTGGTTTGTACTGTTGTTTGACCCATCATTGCTGTGATTTGAATTCTATAATTGGCTTACAGAATTTATCAAATAATGGGCTGGTGTTATGTTTCCTAGAGGCTCTAGATTGCTTTGGAATAAGTCCTCTTTGCAGTAATGAAAGAGACTCCAAGTGTGAAAGAGGTCTCTCATTGTTTACACACATATGATATTGTAAAATTGCTGCGGGAGCTCTTTCTTCTTCAGCCAATGGTCTTTAAGATACCAGCCCACTGGGACGTGGATTCATTCATTCAAAAAGTGGTGGTAGCCCTCTGCCTGCTCCCTTGCTTCCATCTCTGACTACAGGACTCTGTTTCCTGTTTGCGATGAGAGGACTGTGGTTTGAGACATTGATCTGTAAGTTTTATCCCCTCCAATAAATAGCCCCTTTTAATCAAACTGGTGTAGGATTGTTTTGCATCATTAGTGAAATGTTTACATAAATATTTTCCAATAGGTTCATATAGGATATTTTTATTCTTTGCAGTAAGATATAAGAATTAAAAAGCAGAACCAAAGCATATTCAGTCTGTTACTTTTAAGTGCACTTTTAGTGTCCAAGAGTGGACTCTGGGAGTACTCGCAATGTAAAGGCTTCACTGCAGGCTTCCAATACTGCAATTAAACAGACACAGAATAGTGCAAGGAAGAGGAAGGATATTTATTGATACAACCATGCTGGAAAAAGAAAACAATGAAGGGGTGTAGTATCTTTTCAACTCTATCATCAGTATTATAACATGAGGTTTAGGTTTAAATGGAAGGCAAGAGCCATTAATAGCTAAGCAGCCCTAGTCTGTCAGAGTGTTGGGCTACCTTTCATATGGTCCATTACCATTATCACAACTCCAGGCTCTCTTAAAGGGAGGTCTGAACAGATGCCAGAACTGTGTGAAATCTCTTTAGGGATGAAAGTTCTAGCTTCCTGCTGTGGGACAATGCTTTCGTACGCTGTAAAGATTTGTCACCCATCTTGCTTTAATAAAACACTGATTGGTCAGTAGCCAGGCAGGAAGAAAGGTAGGCAACCAGACTAGGAGAATTCTGGGATGTGGAAAGGCAGAGACCCAGTCACCAGTCAGATGCAGAGAACGCAAGATGAAAATGCCCTCTGAAAAGAGAGGTATCAAGCCAAGTGGCTACACATAGGTAAGAATTATTGATAAATTTAAGTTGTAAGAGCTAGTTAATAGTAAGCCTGTGCTAATAGGCTAAACAGTTTAAAACAGATTATAATTAATACAAGTTTCTGTGTGTTTCTTTGGGACTAAACAGCTGTGGGACCAGGTGAGACAGAAACTTCCATCAACAGCTTTCACTAGCACCAACTTCAAGACTGAAGCCGTTTTCCTCCAGCGTGAGATTGTTGATGAAATTTTAATTTTGCGGTCCATTGTTTCAATCATCTGAGAGCACAAGTATATGTCTAAAATCCTTCCTGCTTGGGATAGTTTCAAGTGAGCCCCATTTTTAAATTTAATACCCATTTTCCTTATTATGTGTGATTACACATCACATTTCCAAACATTAACTCAAAATACATTGGAGATCCAACTACAAGAGCTGCAATTATGAAATTCTTTAGAAAAACTGAGGTGTAATTTTTTTTCATCATGTGCTTGGCAACAGATTCTTAAGCATGACATCAAAATCAAAATCATAATTATTGTATTTTAAAGATTACTTTAAAGATGACATCAAAATCAAAATTATTATATTTTAAAGATGACTATTAAGGTGAGTGAAGTTATAACTTACCCAAGAACAAGTGAGGCATCTGAAAAAGAACTTGTGCTTAACATACAGAAAGAGCGACAGTAAGGAAAACCATGGAAATATTAGTAAAGTTTTGCATTGGTATTTCTCTAAAGAAGGGATGTTTATGAACTAAGCTTCAGGGGAGACCATCAACATTACTGGTGACTGGTTGTTAGATAAGTTTAACTTCCGTCATGGTTCAAATAACGATGCCTATGACCAAACGATCACATGGAACTATATAGAGGAACCGAAGCATCCACACGTCTCTCGGGCCAACACAATGCAAAATACTGCCGATCACATCACATATGTTTGAGAACTTCTTAACAAATCATATGTAAATACGCAGGGTGATCTAACAACTGATTCTAGGAAACACCTCCTCAGAGCACTACAATCACATACCTGCATGGTGTTTTTCACATGAATCAGGAGAGCAGCCTGTCTCCAAACAGCTGCAAACTTGAAAGCCAGAGAATGGTCCATATGCCCATCCGGTGATGAACACACAGGGGCTACTGAAGAGAACACAGTGGTGATTTCATTTGAGGGTTGGCCAAAGGCAATTATTTGGTGGCAGAAAATTAGAAAAACAGTGGTGGTGGAAGACTGGGATTGAAAATAGACGCTGGTTGCCCAATGGACATTTTAGAATCTTCTGCAAGCAGCAACCACATGTAAGAAATTCAAGGAAATGTGGTCTTAGAAACTATGGCAAGCAAGAGGAAGAGGAGACGTATTCTGTCAATGTGTATGTTTAGTGGTTCGAACTCAGTTGTTAAGTAAATTAAAACTGGCATCATAATTTATTCCTTTTTTAATTGCCTAAACTGTTATATAATTAAATGCAGAATCAGATGTTTAAAAGACTATGGGGTGAGGTGGTAGGACTGTGACATAGCCATTGACAAAATTTCTCTGTAGAAGAGCTTTGACAAAACTAGTCAGAGGCTGCATACATAGAACCTCGTGAGCAAATCAAAACCTTCTTCACAAAATCATGCTGGCATCAAGAATGGTAAATGCATTAAAGTGTAAAAGCCATAACGAACTTTTGGGGAATCAACTAAGTGTGTCCTTTCCATCTTTCCTCCGTAGAGGAACGTTCATCACATGCCAAAAGTTGTATTTGCTTTTTATTCAGACTTAACTTCACCTTCAGTGATTTGGTTCCAAAGCTAAAACCACTGGGGTCATTCTTATGTAAATATACACAAGATGTGTCTTGTTTTCAGTACACAAATTTAGAAAATTATGATCAGCATATGTCAAACTCTATAAGCCAAATCTGCATTTATGAAAATGGATATTTAATGGCACAGAAATATATTAATCACATTTAAAAGAAATGTAATATTTGTATGACTAACAATTGTTTTACTCTGTGAAGTAACAAGCAGGTATAGGTGAGTATGATCTAGTTTCTTCACTCTTTAAATAGTATTAATTGTAGGTATACTTTCTGACAATTAAAGACTTAATATTTTCTTTTCTTATTAATTAATTCTGTTAGTGACTCTATAAAAGTACTTAGTGGGAAAATAAAAATCTGTATTGATACTTTTTCTTTATTAATTAAAAAGTGAAAATTTGTTCTTAATGTGATTTGGAGTTTCTAGTTAATTAAAATTTTATGAACCCTCACGATATCCTTGCAAGAATGTACTTATCAACTTCATGAAAATGATGTGTATAACCTATTACTTCAAAATCAGTTGATTAAATATTCAAATTCCTGTCTGAAATATGGCTGATTGAAACCCAATTGATTTTTAAAGGTATTGGAAAAGCACCACTGGTTGACTCTTTTTTAAAACTGACCTGGATCAATAAGTTACGTAGTTTTAATTATAGCAACAAACATTTCTGGTGCATTATTTTCTACAATCATTTATTAATTTCCCCACTATCTCTCAAATGTCATTTGAGCTGCTGCATAAGCAGCAGTCTAAATCATTTTAATTGCTAAATTTCCTTCTCAGGACTACTTTAAAATAAAAAGGCAATTTAGGCAATTAATCTGTCAGAGAGGAAACAACACAGATAAAGCCCTGATTAGCTAGAAGCCACCTTATCAGAGACTTCAGTTAACTGTAATTTGGGGGAATGAATTAACTTCAGGAAGGAAAAGGCCACATTTTAGATTTAGACACAAAGCAAATATACTCTCCACACAAGCATTGGGAGGCAGCTGCCTTTTAGTCCCTTAAAAATAAAACTGCTTATGATTTCAGCCCTCTCTTCTTTCTTCCCCCTTGATCTTGGGGACTTAACCATTAACTCCTTCTTCGACTGAGAGTCAACCCTGATACCTCTACCTCTCCTAATTGATCCTCTGACATGTCTGAACTTTTGAACCCTAGTAAACACAGAATATCATCCTAGCTTCATCATTTCTCCATCCTAATTCTTTTACTCGTATAAACATGAAATCACACCCTTCACCTGAAAAATATTCAGTGCATAACCAGACTTGTTAAAGTATTCGACCATGTTACCCATTTTACCATCCTTGTTCACATTTTATCTTCACATTTCTCGTGCTGCTAATCCTGTTATCCCTTTGTCTACACATTTCTTGTGTTGCTAATTCTCCCAAAACCTTTCACACATTGTCTCATTTTAATTTGTTTGGTCTCCCTTTGTTTCAAAAACAGTTGTTTATTTATTTTTTATGAGGTTAGCATGGACATGCCACAATGTACACTTGAATGTCAGAGGACAGCTTGTAGAATTCCTGTTTTCTGCTTCTACCTCATGGGGTCTGTGGATCAAACACAGGTCTAGCTTGGCACTACGTGCTGCATCCATTGTCTTCTAGCTGGCACTAGTTCTCTTTTTCTATATCGAAGTAACTGAGTGGAAAACTTAAAGAATAATTTTTTTAATACATTATCCCAAAGACTAGGAATTTCAAAAGTATGGTATTGGAGTCCCTCTGGATTCTGGTGAGGTAGTTTTGACAAGAATATAATGTGGTGGATGATATCATGTGTTGACATAGAGCAGGCATAATAGCTCATACCTTCCTCCTCCTCCTCCTCCTCCTCCTCCTCCTTTCTCTCTCTTTCTCTCTCTTTCCCCACCCCTCCCCTCTCTCTCTCTTTGTTATTTGGAGACAAGGTTTTGCTGTCCTGGAACCAGACAAGGCTGGCCTCAAACTCAGAGATCTGCCTACCTTTGTCACCCAAGTGCTGGGATTAAAGGCGTGTACCACCACTGCCTGGCCCTGTCTCTTCTTACGAAGTCATTAATGTTCTGAGAGGGCACACGCTTATGGTTTCATCTACTCTTACCTCTAACACACCCTACATACATACAGTTTTCCTACTTCTTGACTCATAATCTTTGGGGACATGCAAAAAATAACATGTCATAGGCCCTCGTTGATATGTTCAATAACACGAGTAATTTCGCCGCACCTATAGTATTTACATAACCTAAGCTACAGCAAATTGCTAAGCCTAATTTTAGAGGCTGTCATAGCTATTTGTAAAGAAGTTTTTAAAAAATTAAACGTGAAAATAAGTGTGACCTAATGTGCTAGTAGCTGATGCTGTAGAAAAATTCCTGAGAAAGACAACTGAAATGTGCAAAATGTTCATTTTGGCTCATGACTTGACAAGTTTGCATCCATTGCTTGTTCGCCTGTGGGGAGGCACCAGACTCCTGTAAACACATTATAAGGTGGGCCTTCTTGTCCCATGGTCTCCAGGGAAGTAGAAAACAGGGGATACTGATCCTGTGTCTATGGATACATCCCATGGCTTACCTCTGCCAGCCTACTTGCCAACTTTTCACTATTGAGGTATATGTTGAATAAGTAGCAAATATTCTCATTAGATATGTTTAATTTATTAACACCCATAAATGGCTTTAGTGTCTGATGTGGTATTCCCCCTATGTATGCTGTGAGTATGTTTTATTACCATTAGTTAATAAAGAAATTGTTTCAGCCAATGGCTTAGCAGAGTGAAGCCTTAGTTTTTTTTGATTTTTCAAAACTTATCTCTAAGGAATTACAAATGACTGATAGACACATGAAAATATAGGCAATGTTGTTAGTGATGAGAGAAACGTTTAATTAATTAAATGATTACTATCAAGCAGAGTTGTTTTCCGTTGAAAATAGATGTTTTTCCTACAATGCGTTCTGACTCCAGTTCGCCTCCTCAGACTCCTCCCAGATCTACCCTTCTTCCCCACAAAGAAGTCTTATGCTACAGGTGGAAGTTTTCCTGAAACTTCTACGAAGACAAACATTTCAAGAAAACCTTCAGTTATGAATACTCTATGCTCTGGCTCCTGGGGCTGCTTTTAGGGCATGCCTCAAATTGAACAGAGTATTTGCATTGTCTCTTCAATGAGATGTTACATATGGAATTCTAATCTGTTACCTTTATCATCCTTAAGCTCTGCCTGTAGTAATATCACCATTCCATAAGTATTTCTTCATTGATCTTATCTATCCTTACTCATGTTGAGTATTGTTCCTAAAAACTTGTCATACACTGGTTGACTAATTTAATACAGAAAATCTGCATATGAAATATTTTTCTCTTCAGAGAAATAGGACAAGTCTTCTTTATGTACCAGGACTAGTCAACACTGACTTGCTGATCTATTTCAGACTCATTGTAGAAACCAGTCTGCAGTTACTGCTTTCATCAGCTGTGTGCTCCCTGGTGTTGTCTAGTGCCGGTGCAGAAACCTCCACATAGAGAGCTGTTTTGGTTCAGCCATTTGGTATTTGCACCACATCACTAAGCGCTTGGGGTTCCTGACCCTTTCCATCCACAATGAATGGGTCATGACTCGCTTGTCTCATGACATGTCGTATTCCATGCAACTGCTCTCCAGAAGACATTTTAAAGTTATGTTTTTTGGAGTCAACATAAGCTAGCAGATGGATAATCTGCTTGAAGACAGCTGAGGTCATATATCATTAGACAACAGGGAGATCCTATATGCAACCAAACATCTGCATTTGCAAAAATACAGCTGAAAGCTTTCCAAAAAGAAAACATCTTTCAAATCCCTATTGCTTGCCAGGTTAGCAACTGAAAAATGTATAATAGGTAATCATGAAAACATAGTCAGTGAGATTTTTGACTCAAAGTGTCCGTAGAGATCATGTTTCTCAGTTCAGTAATTTTACAGATGGAAAATGGAGCCAAGAAAACTTAAATATTTCACCCAATTTTGCACAGCTAGTTGCTGTTAGAGTGGGACTGAAATGTAGACCTTGTACCGATGCTTCATTGCCATGTGGTCATCTCGGTTTATTAATGTCCTGAATGCATTAAGATTTACTCTAAACACAACACAAGTCTCCAAGCATTTTTAGTGAGGTTTCTGCAATCATATTGGAAAAATGACAGTCAAAATTATCTTCTCTATATGCCCAGAGAATGCATTCTCTTGAAGGAAATACTCAATATCAGATTGGGATAACAAGATCTTCCTAAAATTAATGTTGCCATTTTCTGAATTAAATATTCAGGGCTTCCCAGAAACATGTTGGCATGAATTCATGTGTTTTAACATTGCCTTTCTACTTTGTAAGAAATAGCTTAAGGCATGAGGAAATGTGAACTGGGGTTTAAGCTGTATCATCCATGGAAGGAAGCATATATCATTTTCTATATGCCAGAAACTATAAGTGATGATTGATGGACAGTGGTTAGATGAGGCTCTGGACAGACTGATAAATCGTCTTCCTGTAACACTGGGGCTAAATGGGAAAGCAATGGGATGATGGACCACTGGGGATTAGTTAAAACGGGACAGGGACTGACAAGTAGAATGGCAAATTTGATTAAAGCTCTTTTGATCCAGTAGACTTTAGTATGAATGCCCTAGTGTGAAAGCATTATTGATTGAAAGATGCTGTTTGTAACTTATTTGACCTGTACGACCAAGTGATAGAAATCTGGCAATGTTCTCAGGAGCCTTGCATCAAACACTTGCTCTACATCTGCATTCATTTTAATTTTCAAGATTTCATTAAATAAATAGTCTGTCTCTACAATTTTGAATTTATTTCATTTTCTGCACACTCTTCTTTGTCTGCATGCATATATGTGTCCCACATGTATGGACGTTGAAGAGTGCATTTTGGAACTTGTCTTAGGAGTGGTGGTGAACAGATTTGTGAGTGCTGGGAATCAAACCCAGGTCTTCCGCAAGAGCAGCCAGCACTCTTAACTTCTGAGCCATGCCCCCTTGACATTTTCTATATTCACTGAAATGGATTGAAAGTTTTTCGGTATCAATCATATCATTTTAGCACATATTATTTCATTTTTATTTCAGGTCTATGTCACAGTTAGTGCACTGTATTGTTTCTAAAGAAATATATATATATATATATAGTCAATGTTTTGAACTTCATTTCAAATAAAGGAAGATCAAAAATAACTGGCTGAATTGCAAACACAGCCTTTAACATTGATGAAGAATTTAAAAGCATTAGCATATATATCAATATATATGTATTGCCCAGGTAGCCAGCTGTCTCTGTGACTTGTTACATATTTTGGAAGTTGTTTGATTGCACTTCCTAATCACTCAGGTAATGTTATTTCCCTTCTCAGATCTTTGATTGGGTTGAAGATTAGATAAATGTAGTTAGTTACTTTCTTCTCACGACTTGGCCAATTTATTGATTGCATAAGAATTAAGTTAGTTGACTGAGATGGAGGGGGGAGGGCCTTGGGCTTCCCATAGGACAGGGTATCCTGCACCATCATAAGGAAGCAGGGGGAGGGCAGTGGGGTAGTGGGGGAGCGGGAGGGCCGGGAACAAGGGGAGTAAATGTAAATTTTTCTTTTAACAATAAAAATTAAAAAAAATACTTTTTGGGCCAAAAAAAAAAGCATTAGCATGTTCTCAGCACCACACATAGGCTAAGGAAAAATCTGACTAGTGGTCAATGGGTCAGTGACTAAAATCCCTGCGGCTGTCATGTAGTTAGTAGTGAAACATGACTTTAGCAAGTAGAAAACATTGGCAAGATTACCCCGAAACATGAAAGAAGCTAGAAGGTTCTTCTTATCTCCTCTTGGTCATATTCTTAACAAGTAATAGTTCCTTGTGGTGAACTGATTGATTCACCAACAAGATACCACTGCAAGGACTTAAGCTATGGTGGAAATGCTTCAAATATCCACTCTTTCATTGACTGTTTCCACTGCAAAAGGCTGCTTCCACCAGTGTGCGTACAACCAAGCCCAGTTTGAGGTAGAATATAAAACTATCTGCGTAGCAGTGCTTCCTAAACTCAATGCAGGCTTTTACTGGGTTGCCTTCCTCTTTCCAGTTTGTTTCCATTCCATGCATTCACAGGTGTTGATACAAAAGACTGTCTCCAATTAGCATGCTGTAGACTGATTGTCTCTGAAACTCCACCCTTGAAAACCAAACTAGTGTCTTTTGGTGTTGGAACTTCTTGATACCCGCTCAAAAAGAAATAGGCAATATAAATTCCCCTGTAACCTCTTCTTGCTTGTAACTGTTGCCAGCTCATTTGAATACTTTTTCGTATCAACTCATCTGTAGGCTGTTTTCAGATTACAGAGATCATAACTCACAACTTCCCCAAGGCATTTGTTCCTAAATAAATAAGCACTACAAATGCCATGTTCACTGCTGAACGAGTCCTGCTTATGCAATAAATGCATTTTATGATCATCCTTCTCTTTGCCCATCAAATTCGCTACCTCTGTTTGAGGAAAAGGGCCTCCTTAGGCAGCTAATTTCTGGCTGCCTCAATTAAACTAAATTTGTCAAATCCAAGAATGGGTGACCGATTGCCATGTGGCATCTAGAATATATTTGTTCTTATAATGTGGTGACAGTCTGGAGGACTTGGATGACAAAGGATAAGCCACTTGAGTGTCAGAAATGGAAGCCAACCAAACCATGTCTGGACCAATCTTTTGCCAAAACCACTCTCTCAACAACAGAAAAATCTATATTTCCCTGCTGGGTTTACTCATGTTCTTGGCCTTTCTGTAAATCTATTTAGACAACTGTCAGTCAATTAACAATGCCGATAGGAAGCCCTTTATTTGGCCATCTTAGATGATATGTCTAGGAAATGCACTCAAAAATTGAGCTTCTTTTAAGACTCAAAAACGTCAATCAGTTTGCAGCTCAAAAGGAAAACAGCATTGACTGAAACGTAATCATTGCAGACATTTCACAAAACAATATACAAATAAGTAGTCTATGAAATTAGTCAATTAATTAGTCAATTAACATAAATAAAGTCTAATTAATTCCTGAATCATAGAACATGTTAACAGGCGGTACCATACAATGCTTAAAAAATAATGGTGTCTCATGAAGTTTGAAACACAGCTAAAGTACATATCAAAGACAAATATTTAACACTTGGTTCACTCATTTAATGAAAACTTAGAAATGAATGAAAGATTAGAGGAAGAAAAAAAATGTCATTGAATTTACCAAAAACATAGCATTTCTATGACATGATATATTTTCTACCTTCTGAATAAATAAGAATAAAATACTTCTGTATTCTGTATTTTAGTGATAGACACATATGTATGTACTATATGCATGCATGTATACATATATTCATATGAAAATGTATTCTATGTCAAGTCTTCTTGAGGGTTACAGGGAAGGACATACCAATTGGTTAGTCAATGCCATATGGCCATCTCTGAAAACAGATTAGACATTAACATTATGCAGAATGAACATATTATATTCAGGAATACACACACATATATGCACACACACATATAATATATATATATATGCAAACGAAAATATTTAAAAAGAGGCAATGAATGTGAAAGAGACAAGGTGGGGTATACAATATATCTATTTAAATGAAAAAGTCAAATTTTGTCTTCTCCCCCTTCATGTATGAACACTCAAATTCGATCTCACTATCATTTAAAGCACAATTTCCATTTTGTCTTTTGAAACAGAATGATTACATAGGAGGATTTCAATCACTCTCTTCTTCAGATGAGTAACCTCTGTGCTTTGTAGTTGGTTAGCATTTGTACTTTTCCATGTAAAGTATTCTTCCGCAATACCAAAATGACTCTTACTGCAAAGGTTCCAAATGTCCATTTGATGTGGAAGTGCTAACTGATTTTGCTTCCCACTTACTTCCTGCTTTGCTCCATCTGTGGATGTGCTGAATACAAGTATAAATACCCTCCCCTTTTGATGTTAGATCAAGCCTAGTCATCTACAGAAGCTACTGGACTGGCTACATTTTGTTCAAATAACACAAGTGAAGAGGAATAGGGAAAGTTGCAGCCTAAGTTGAAAAAAAAAGCTACTTAGATTGAACTGTAGACACCATTGTATTTATTTTATTCATGGTTTATGTGGGAAAGCATAGCCCGCTGTGGGAGGTGTGACCCTTTGGCAGGTATTCCTATGTTGTATAAGAAAACAAGGTGATCCCACGTGTCCACAGGGATGTCCCCTGCTGGTATTTGGTCAGCAGAGGAGAGGGTGCCTGAACTAGCTTTGTCCCATAGTCACATTGATGAATATCTTGATCATCACCATAGAAATTTCTCCTGATGGATGGAGATAGAGCCAGAGAACCACATTCACATCAGAACAACGGACTGAGCTCCCAAGGTCCAGTCGAAAAGCAGAAGGTGGAAGAAGATGAGCAAGGAAGTCAGGACCGCGAGGGACTGGCCCACCAACTGAGTGTGCTTGGTCTCTATTGGGAGTTCATCAAATCCAGCTGGACCAGGACTGAAGGAGCATAGGACCAAACTGGACTCTCTGAATGTGCCTGCCAATGGGGGCTGACTGAGAAACCAATGATAATGGCACAGGGACCTATCTCGTCTGCACGTACGGGCTTTTTGGGAACCTAGTCTAAATGTGTGGGAGGGTCCACCTGTATTTCTGTGTTTTGATTGGTTAAATAAAGGGCTGCCTGGCTTATAGATAGTCCAACCCTTAGGTGGGTGGAGTAGACAGAACGGAAGTTCTGGGAGGAGAAGAAGGAAGGACCAGAAGCCATGAGCCGCCGCTGCAGATGGATGCAGGTTAGACCCTTCCGGTATGTCACCACGTGGTGACTTACAAACTTTTATAATGGGTTAGTTTAATTATGAGAGCTAGCCAAGGAAAGGCTAGTGATAATAAGCCGGGGAGAATTTAAATGAATCCAGTTTGTCATGTGGTTATTTCGGGTGCAGCCAGCCGATGAGCGGGCCATCAGCTGGGTGCTGGGAACATACAACCCGCACCTCACTGCTCCCCTAATCACAACAGTTTGGCGCCCAATGATAATGGCACAGGGACCTATCTCGTCTGCACGTATGGGCTTTTTGGGAACCTAGTCTAAATGGATGCACACCTTCTTAGGCTGAGATGGAGAGGGAAGGGCCTTGGGCTTCCCACAGAGCAGGGTAACCTGCCCCCTCTTAGGGAAGCAGGGGGAGGGAGGAAGGGTGGTGGTGGAGAGCGGGAGGGCCTAGGACAAGGGGAGGAAGTGTAATTTTAAATTTTATTAAAAATAAAAATAAAAAATAAATTAATTAATTAAAAAAGAAAAGAAGGCAAGAGAACCATGGGGCATAAGTTAGCAGCATTTCCCTATGGCCCCTGCTTTAGTTCCTGCCTTTAGTTTCCTGCCTTGAGTTCCTGCCCTGCTTCCCTTCTCAAGAGATAGTTAGCTGTAAACTAAGATAAAGTTTTTCTTTCTCAAATTGGTTTTGGTCAGTTCATTATCACAGAAAGCAAACTATGACAACAATATTCCAGATGTGTGTAGTAAAAGCCAAACCAAGCAGCTTTCTTTGTTTTCTAATTTTAAACTTATTCTTTGCCCTACTTTTCTGGGGAACTCTTGCATGTTTGCGAAGCTCTGGCAAGGCCTCTTGACGTGTGTTGTATCAACAAAGATTTTATAATGTGGGTCTACCCTCTCCCTGTGTGTGATCACTCCACATGCCTTTTGTCTGCAGAAATAGCTTTCCTATGGAATGAAATAGAGGGGTTGTTGATCCTTTTATTAAGTGGGAAATACTGTAGGAAAAATTTTATGATGCAAGCAATAACATAGGTAAAAAAGTGACCTGTTTACACACAATCTTCTCCAGTTTGAATTATTCGTCTATGCATCTAATAAGAAGCCAGTTATTCCCAGCCCATGGGCTATATTCTTTAGACAAGGTGCATTTAAGTTTAGCATAGCTGTCTTATATTTCTTTTCTCATTCAAGGTATGTTAATCTAGGACAAATATGTAGTCACTTAATTTTTATCATAAGTATTTCAAAGTCATGTTATCTTCTTGGGCTGAATCATCTTTTTCTTCTCTCAACTTATCAACTTTTTTATAGGAAATAGTTTAATAACTCACTAGAAGTTATAAAACTTAAATTACTTTACACAATTAATAGCACAATGTCAAATATATCATGGCACATACATAATCACTGGGAAAACGCTCCCATTATTAAATCCCCAGTGAAGAACTATTATGAAAAATAGGCAAAGTTTCCCTAAAAATTAAATATTCACAAAAATGTCTTAGTTTTATTTTAGAGAGATCATCTTCACAAGATCACATTAAAAGAAGAAGAAGAAACTTTCTTCTTCAATAGATTTCAAAACACAAATACAAAAACATATTAAAGTGAAACACAGAAGATAAAATTTAGCCAAGGTGACATGTCATCAGAATAAAACAGTTCCATAAACCTAAGAGTCTAGTGTTCGTCCCTCTGGGCACATTGAGTCCTCATGGCCTTGGAATCCTCTGACAGGCCAACCCAAGAGAGGCTGAACAATGTCTTTGTGTTAGGTAATGTCTTGGTTCAGAGAGCTCAGAGTCCCTATAAGTTAGATGGGCATTCAATGCTAAGCTTTCCTTAGAATAAACAAATTTGTTCTCTTTTAAATCCAGCCTGCTGTAACATGAGTTAGCTAAAGTCAACCCTCATTTTAAAATTCTACTTTTTTTTCTTGATCACTTGAAATGCAAAGTACACTAGCTATCTGATAGTGGGGTCCTAAATCGAAACACTTGGAATTTCCCTGGAGTCCTATAGAGGAGCTTTACAGGGTTTGGCTACATCTTAGTAAGCAGAGGCAAAGAAAGTACAATAGCTTTGCAAGCAGTGAACACAGCACCAGCTCACTTGGCTGCTGTTTCAATTCTTTAAAAAAATCTTGTTTTTATTGCTGTTGATGTTGTGAAAGCAGCCCTAAACTCTGCCTCCCCCACATTTAAATAGTTTTATCCATTTTAATTTCTCTTTAGAGTCTTTCCATAGCCTGTCATAAAGTTTGCTGAAACCAAAATAACCAGAGGTCAATAAGCTATGCATATTTATAATAAAAACCGTGGGTTTTCATCATTCTCATGACTTAGATTCCCATTATTTATGGTTTAATAGCCAATGTCTCTGAATCTTCCATTCTGAGTCAAGTTTATGTCTCCAATGTTCATCTAGGTCCTTTGGTTTGTGAGCCAGCAGAAGTTTAGATTATGCTATTAACAACTTTAGATATGGCATATTTTATATAGCATCTTAATTTTGTTTGTGGCAAATATTTATATGTTACATTCTTTGTTTTCCACCACACTGGTATGACTGAATTGACGCCCAGTACTAGTATTTTAATGTTTCCAGTATTTCCAGGTGATTATATATTCCTTTATGGTTGTAATTAGGGGAGAGGTGTGGGTTATATTCCCCAGCCTCCAGATGCTGGTCCACTCAGCCGCTGGCCGCCTGCACCCAAAATAACCACATGAGAACAGCATTCATTCAAACTCTGCCTGGCCCATTATCTCTAGCCTCTTCTTGGCTAGCCCTCACCTCATAAACTAACCCATTACAAAAGTCTGTAAGTCACGACATGGTGACTTACTGGAAAGGTCTAACCTG
>JAQHUG010000038.1:4152625-4191851 GCA_028555095.1 Dicrostonyx torquatus | reverse complement strand
ATTTTAGAGCTAGATTGATCTTAATTAGAGAAAAGGGGGAGATGAAGGGGTGTGGTCCCTTGGCCTGTGACCACACCCTGCTGCCACCCCCAAGGGGGGCCGGGGCTCAGGAGATGTATAAATATTGGGAACCCAGGCAGGGAGCTCTCTCTCTGCGTGGATCGCCGACCTGTCTGGTTTGTCTGCATCTACAGAGGAGCCCTTTCCGGTACTGTACCTGTGCCCCTTTCCCAAATAAATTGTCTACTACACACCTCTGAGCTGCATGCATTGTTCCAGGCACACAGCGAGGCCAAATTGTCATCAAGCAAGCAAATCATAACATTTTACTCAGAAAACCCCATTGAAATTCTCTGTCTCCCGCTAGAGCCAAAGCTTGTGCTGGCAGCACAGACACTGTTTTAAAACGGCCACAGTGTTGCTTTGCTGAGTCAGGAAATCTCTCTTAAAGGAGCTATGGCAAGCTGCCAGCTGTGCTAAACTTTATATCTGTACATAGATTTCCTTTTTTAAGCCCCCTCAGGTTTTACGTGGAGTCAGCCAACCACGTTGGGCAGCCAAACTGTTGTAAATAGGGGAGAGGTGTGGGTTATGTTCCCCAGCCGCCAGCCGCAGGCCTGCTCAGCCACTGGCTGCCTGCACCCGAATGGTGCATGAGAATGGCATTCATTCAAACTCTGCCTGGCCCATCATCACCACCCTCTTCTTGGCTAGTTCTCACCTCATAAACTAACCCATTATAAAAGTCTGTAAGTCACCACGTGGTGACTTACCGGAAAGGTCTAACCTGCATCCATCTGAGACGGGAGCCTCATGGTGACTGACTCACTTCCTTTCTTCTCCTCAGACTTCCGTTCTGTCTACTCCACCCAGCTAAGGGCTGACCTATCTTACAAGCTAGGCAGAGTCTTTATTCAACCAATGAGAGTAATACAAAATACAGGAGAACACTCCCACATCACTTTATCATTGCTTGCTACCTAGCCTTTGACAGACTCATTCTATGAGAATAAATTAACAAATTAACACATTGCAATAAAAAAAAAGAGTACATACTTTGGAATCTATATTCTAGTACCATCCTTGCAAGTTGAATAAGACTATAATGAATTCTTTATATTTTGACAGAACTTATTTGATTATATCAACTTAAATGGTGAAACATATTTTGTAACAACATTTTTTTTTTCAAAATGACAAAGCTAATTCAGCAGAAAAGTCATGGTGTATCTACAGGTTAGCCTGACTTGATATTTATGTTTTCCTGGCCCAGGATCTTATGAAGATCAATACCTTAGAGAAAACAATGGTTATTCCAAAAATATCCCGATTTCCCCAGAACCTTAGCATGCATTACTGTTACTTACAAATCACTGTGGAATCGGCCTTTAAACATGACGTGCAGTCCTGCATGGCTTTGCTACATGTCTGATCAAGAAGCAGGACTTACCCACATGCCACTTTAATTTCTCTGAAATACAATGAACAGTAGCTTTTAGAAGCAGATATTAAAGTGGCCTGTGGGTAACTGTTGTTTGTCCCTGGTATCTCCTTGTGATTACCCCTCTTCTCTCCTGCCTTGTCTCTTCCCCAAATATCCTGCCTAAAAATCTCCCAAATCCCCAAAGAAGCTGCGTTCAACTTTTTATCAAACTAATCAGAGTGACACATGCTCACAGTGTCCAAAAGATTATTCCACAACAGCCCATTCCTTCTCCGTTTACCCTCCACAAAACCTATCAAAACATTTTAAGCTTCTTATTGAACTATGCAGTGTGACTCTTCTGTTGTTGAATCCAGAGAGGAAGGTGTCTATTTTGAGTAATACACCATGAGACAGTGATGCTAGATGTCTTTCTAAGTCTGTAATCAGAGACCATCCACAGATTTCTACGGGATGTGCGGGAGGGATCCATATCAGAAAGCTGGGACAAAGATTTCAGAAGAAAGGTTGCATTAGTTGTCATGCTGAACGCAGAGGGTTAGGGATTCCAGCAGGCAGTCTCTCTTGAGTTTGAAGCATATACACAGCATTAGGTGTTAAAAATGCACTTAAGTCTGCTTGATTGATGATAATCCCATTAGGGCAGAACCTAAACAGTAATCATTAAACCTAGTCATCAACTAATTCCTTTTCCAACAAATTCTAAGGAACATGGAGTAATTTATTTGTTCTCAAAAATTGCCTCAGGTTTACACTGAGTTTGTATATATTTTACATCTAATATTCCTTGAATTGATGAAAATGTCTAGATAGTCAAATGAAAAGATAATGGGGGGATGGGGACAAGTCTCGTAAATGTCTTTTCATATTGAATTCTCGATTCCCAGAACTCATAAAATGTGAGATGGGATTGATCGCCCACTTGCATTTAGAATGAAGAGACAAGGAATCCTCTAAGAAAGATGGCGAGATAGACAAGCAAATTCGGCTTCATCTAAGATAAAAAGGTACAGAGAAATGAAGGAAGACTTCTGACAGGAGTTTTTACACACACACTCACATACACACACACACACACACGCACACACCACACCACACACTAAAAAGACACATAAAAAAGATTGCTAAAAGAATTCAATTTTAGACCATTGACCTCAAGTTTATACCTATGATCTGTTGAGGCTTGGTCTTGAATTACCGTCTGCAAGTGCAGGAAACAAATTCTGCATTTGATTTGAAAGTGAGTGCACTTGGACTGTGGGAGCAAGATGAAAAGTAATATAGCCTTCATATTACAGAGGCTCTGAAAGTCAGTGTCCAGTGGGGAGAAAAGTTGTAGAGCCAGGAGTCATTGGGGGGGGGTGTGTGTGAATATGATCAAGACGTGCTCTAACGCTGTTTTCAACATGTTTATACTTTTTTATACTTGTAGCATGTATAAAAGTACTAGTAATTTTTTTGTTCTAAAAGGGACTAACAGCAAGAAATCTGTTGTTTATTAATAAGATTCTCTCTGTTGTAACTTTTTAAGAAAAAAGATACTGCTCTGGGTTTATAGAAGTAGTAGCCTCCTGATTTCGTGTGGAGAGTTAGATGTATATGACTCAGATAACAGATTGGGTAGGCATCAGATATGGCTTTCTAACCTCTGAAGCAGGCAACTTGACTGACCAAGGGCTCTAGCTAAGGTGCTGTAGAAGTGAGTAGCTTCCCGTACTCGCTGAGGCAGCTCCCTAGAGAAGACTGACAAGGAAAGGAAAATGGAGAATTCATCCCAGGGTTGTTTCTTCTCACAAGTGTCTTGAAGCAAAAATCCCAAATAACCCTCTTAATACCTCCCTTAAACTATCACGTGTTGTAAATAGGCGGAGAGGTGGGTGCGTGTTGTTTGTTCCCCGCACCCAACTTCCAAGGCCCCAGCCGCTGGCCCGCTCAGCGGCTGGCTGCACCCGAAATAACCACGTGACAAACTGGATTCATTTAAATTCTGCCTGGCTTATTATCATTAGCCTTTTCCGGGCTAGCTCTCATCTTTTAAACTAACCCATTATAAAAGTCTGTAAGTCACCACGTGGTGACTTACCGGAAAGGTCTAACCTGCATCCATTTGCGATGGTGGCTTGGGGCTTCTGCTCCTTCCTTCTTCTCCTCCCAGAACTTCCGTTCTGTCTACTCCACCCACCTAAGGGTTGACCTAACTATAAGCCAGGCAGCCCTTTATTTAACCAATCAAAACACAGAAATACAGGTGGACCCTCCCACAATCACGTAATTCTAGCCATTAACCTGTGAATACTGCAAAAAAAAGTCTACATTTTCTTGAAGGAACTTTTTAAAATATATAGCTGGAAGTGTCACTATTGAAACTTCCACTTAGAACGTCAGATAATATATGTTTAATATAAACTGACTAAATTATTGCTTCTCAAAAATAATATAGATCTTTCTGTTAGCCGAATAAAGGTAAGTCTGAGTTCAGGGTGATTAAACCACACATCTATGCTTAATATACTTAATATACACTGGGTGCACAATACAAACAACACATTGGGTACGTCAGTAGCTCTGCTCTGTATCAGGAGCACATAGGTCACATCCTCATGAAGCAAACAAAATTAGATGCTTCAGAAAGATGTCAGAAAGCACGAGCCAAGCGTTTTAATTTTTTAGATTGCACACTTTAATTTGCATAGAAACATCTGACCTGAATAAATCAATAAGTCCATCAGTTTTTACTGATTCAACACTCACAAAGTTCAGAGAAATGTCCTTGTTATGAAATCATGCTGGCGTGGCCACAAGCAATTAATTAGCCACAGATGATGTGAATTTTTAGCAGCGTCACTAAATTTGATTCTACTTATTAGAGTTCTAATGCCTTTGCAGGTGATATAACATTCCAATTTTCCAAGCTCAGACTTATCAAAATCAGTGTGGGGAATCTAGGAAATTCATAATATGGGAGGGTAGGAGAAGCTAGACTCCTGCCAGTTTGTCATGCTGACTAGGAGCTGGAGGACTCTAGATTCAGGAGGAACTGCTTCAAATTCAATTAATTGAAGGTTTTATTTTTAATTGGTGATCTGACAAACTTGTGGCAGGAAAGTAAAATTCAGTGCCTTAAGGCAGTGCATGTTCTTTCATAGCCATTAAACGAAATCAATCATCATAGGAAACAGAACATACTTATTAAGCAAATTATATAATAAAAAGTTATAATAGTAATTTTTCCTTTTTATTATGTATTTTATTACTCTGGACATTTTTATTATAAATATGTTTTGGTCATTTTTTTTTTCATTTCTCCCAACTTCTTCCAGATTCTCTCACTCTCTACAATCACCCAACTCTAAATTCTTTCTCAAAGAAACAAACAAAAACCCAATACAACAAAATACTCCCCAAAACCAAGAAAACAAAATAGTTCCCCCCACACAAATAAACCAAACCAAAAGAAGCCAAATTGTAACAGAACGCAAGCACACACACACAAACTGTGGAGCCCATTGTATGTCGTCTGCCCATTGTGAGCTTGAGGTCTGACCTGGAGGGGTTAATGTACCCAGTGTTGCTCTACTGGAGAAAACTGATTTTCTCTCTCCTAGTAGGTAAAAGTGACAGTTCAGTTGTTAACCTTTTACTCTAATGGTTGGGCTTGCATTCATTCAGTCATTCATTCAAAAACATAACAAAATAAATTACAACAAGATAAAACAAAAGCTAAGTTATCAAAAGTCCTTTTGTCATCTCTCTCTCTCTCTCTCTCTCTCTCTCTCTCTCTCTCTCTCTCTCTCTCTCTCTCTCTCTCTCTTTTCCCAGTTTTGTCCCTGTTCTATTTAGTCTCAGGTTCTTGGTCACTCAAGCAGTGTCAGGTATGGGTTTCATCCCATAAAATGGGCCCTGTTAAATCAACTCCTGGTTTCCTGGTTGGTTTTTACCACCGCTTTCCCTCAGTATCTTACAGGCAGGACGCCATTGTAGACCAAGCGGTTTCTGTCTGAATTTGTGTTTATAAGGACAAAGGGAACATTCTTACTTTCTAATACCGTCTTGTCACTAAATAATGGCACGTTCTCCGACTTTATGTCTACTCTTCCTTACGGATTTGAGATGGACCAAGTGAGAAAGAATCCGCACGGACTTGGGGATTTGAACACTTGGTTCCCGAGTGATGGTGCAGTTTCGGCTGGCTCAGGCGGTACAGCCTTGCTGGAGGAAGCCCTCTTTGAGGACCCGCTTCGACACTGATGTGGCTGCATCTTCATTTCAGCTCACTCTTTTGGCTGCTTGAACTGTGTCTTTCAGCTTCGTTCCTAGGGTGGCCTCTGCCCTGCTCCAAGTGCCATGATAGACGATAATCATCCACGGAAACTGTGAGCTGAACGACACCTACTTCCCTGTGTTGTTTATCGTAATGATGTTTTAGGAAAGGAACAGGAAATAAACTAATAGAGCATTCATATTTGCATTTATAGAGTTACATTTATTATAAAAAATTAATAACCTCTATGCTATAAATGCCCCAATGCTAACGGCTTTTCTAAATTGTATTCTTTATTTAAAAATTGCAAATTTATCGGCTGGAGAGATGGCTCAGAGGTTAAGAGCATTGCCTGCTCTTCCAAAGGTCCTGAGTTCAATTCCCGGCAACCACATGGTAGCTCACAACCATCTGTAATAAGATCTGGTGCCCTCTTCTGGCCTGCAGGCATACGCACAGACAGAATATTGTATACATAATAAATAAACAAATTTTTAAAAATTGCAAATTGTATTTGAAAAATAAACATGGCATACAAATACAAAAATTCAAGGATCCCCGAAAATTACAGTGGCTTATTTATATCAATAGCAAAAACCTTAGAATGTGCGTATTGGATATAAATTATGAAATAATTTAATTACTTACATTATAAAGATAACAATAAGAAAGCTATCACATCTAATCACACCTTAATAGGTCATATTATGTCATATCTGCAGCTACTTAATGTTGCGATATTAAAACATGATAACTCGAATAAAATTATGCTATGATAGATTTAAAATACACATGTAATTTTAATAGTCAAAGTTGCTGAAACTAAGCATGGATTGATATTTGTACTCTCATGTGTTCAAGATTATTTCTGCAAATTTTGTTGTAAGTTCCTTTTATGAAAATAATGATAAAGAAACACTTCGTTCTTATTATTGACTGGAAGAAAAATATCCTGAAAAATCTGATCCTCTATCTTAATGCTTAGAAAATTGTCAAGAAGTTGATTTTCCATTATTACGGCAAAGAAAAACACTAGTAAGCATCTATTCAGTGGGGCACTTTAGGAGAAATCATAGATAAATTTTTTTCAACTTACTATCAAAACAAGTTTCAGTGAATACAATTTTCTAAACAATTCACAAATAAAATATAGAAAAAACATGGTTTATATGTTATTCAAGCTGTCTGCAATAAACATGTAATTTCTTGACCATTGCCTTTGTTTAAAAAAAAAGTAAGGCATTAAGGTTATTAAGGACTTTAAATCAATAGCATCATCTCCACATGTATGGAATATCTAATAACATGAGCATTTGTTTTGAAATTTCAACATTATATTAAATTTAGAAATCTAGCTGAAGCATGTTTACTGTTGGTTCACTAAAATATTTTTATGTGGTTTTGGCATTTTAAATTTCAAAATACAAAATAGAAGGCATTTAATTTGTCACAACATCAGATGGATGTCTTCAGAATTAGAACAGATATTTCCTCAAGTAAGGTCTCTAGGTAGGAGATTTTACCATGTAATATCAATATGGTAAGATGGTAGCTGGCTTCCATAGCTTGTGAGCATCCTCTGTGGATTTCCTAGCATCCTGTAGAAATACTGCCATGCTTAGTTTATCCTTGGGATTGGGATCTTTAATTTCAATGGTACCTTAAGAATGTCATAACGTTCAAGCGAACATAGTATTCGTAGTTGAATGCTTACATAAATATAGGTACACTCTGGAATGTACCTGTTTATATATACTGATACATGTATGCACATCCATGGGTGTAGGTATATTTATTAAATCTACTTTTTGTGGTCTGTTTGTTTTGGAATCAAGAATATATACATATTTATTTCAAGTAGTTGTCCAACTTCACTTCCCCATAAGATCACTATCCCGTATAATCTCCACGAGTGCACTGTGATTACACACATGCACACACACACACACACACACACACACACACACACACACTTACGTACATTTAGGCATATATGCATACAAGCATATTTACCTATGGGAGCATCTGTGGATGTCAGAGGATGATATCAGAAAACCCTCTCTAAATAGTTATCCATCATAGTTTATGAGACAGGGTTCATCCCTGAATATGTAGCATACTATTTCACACAGGTAGACTGTACAGTGAGCATCCTCACATGCCTGTTTCCTTGCTCTAGTGTTTAAGTTGCAGGCACATGCTACCATGCCACTGATGTGAAGTAAACTTATATTGGTTGAATCCTATTCCGGATCATAATAGGCATTAGCAGATTATATTATATCAGGCTAGATTAATCATTTTAATGTTGTATTTAATGACTCACTATGGAGTGTCCCTCCTCCTCATGGTCTGTTGGCCATCAGACCAGGGGAGCAGAGGTAGCACGCAGGGCTTTGTCTGGTGTGTGAGCACATGGAAAAAGCTTCCAGGAGACAGTTTCAGTGTTACAGCTCAGCTTTATTCCAGAGTGAGGGAAGATATAAAGGATGAGAACCATGGCTGGGGCATCACCTAGTTTGCATTCGGCGGCACAATCTTATCATAAGACTGAAGCACAATGTCTAGTTATCATCTGTGGCAACACAGCCCCATCATATAGTCAGGGCACAGCACCACATGCGGCAGCAGGAGGAGAGCATTGGATGGGACTGTGTCAAAGGTCTCCACTAAGATAAGTCCCACGTCCAGGCTCAGGCAGGGAGTAGGGAGCCCATGCTGGGGGTAAGGGAGTCCTCCATCTTGCGCTGAGCTCAGAGAGAGCTGTCCAGACAGGGTAGAGCACAACCTTTTACCAGCTGGGCTTCCCAAAAATTTCATAATTTAGGTCCAGACCTTTTCTATTAAAGATATTTTTGACATAATATATTTTATAGCACTTGTTCATATTATGTGGGATTTTTACATAAGTGGAAAAAACAATTCTGATAAAATTTTTGCCTCATTAATTACTTTGTAATTTGGAAATTTCGTCAACTACATTTAAAATCAAAGGCTGGTGCATACTAAAATATTAAGCAAAAGTCACATATGATAAATTATGATTTAATATTTTAAAAGTAGCGAAGAAAACCATAAAATCACTTAAATACAAAAACCAATAAAACATAATATAAAAATGTCATAGATAACTCATGCAACATTATTTCAGTACCCATTACTTAACCCAAAATTTCTAAAATGCTTAGTCTGCAGCAAATACAATTGTTGCTCCCATGGGAACCATGTCTTTAAACATAAAGAAAATGTCTTTTTTTTCTCTGTAGAAGCATTTTAATTTCATGGAGTGCCCATTTATCAATTCTTAGAGCTGTTTCCTGTGCTATTGGAGATTTACTCAAAATGTGTTGTCAATTCCTCTATCTTGAAGTGTTTCTTGCTTATCCTTTTGATGTTTATAGTTTTAAATAAAGTTACCAGATAGTTTTAATTGATTTTTTGGTGACGAGTGAAATCGACCTATTTTCTTTTTCCAGGTAGATATCTGGTTTTGCTAGCCGTAGTTGTTTCAAAGGCTGTTTTCCCCCAGTGTATGTTTTTTGATGTGTCTGTATTGCCGCACGAATTCATTCTTGGTCTTCTATTACGTTCCGTTGATCTACATGTCTTCCTTTGTACCAGTTTCATGGTATTTATATCCTTGTGGCTCTGAAGTATAGTTTGAAGTAAGACAACGTAATTCCTCTAGTTATGTTCTTCTAGCTCGGAATTGTTTTTGGATGTCTGTGGTCTTTTGTGTTTCCATGTTAATGATAGATATTTGTTTTCTATTTCTGTGAAGACTTTCATTGGAATATTGTTGATGTTTGCATTGAGCATACAGACTGTTTTCTGTCATGTAGCCTTTGAAAAAGCTCCCCATAGACCTATGTATTTGAATTCTTGGTACCCTGCTATGGAATTGTTTGGGAAGTATTAGGAGTCGTGGCTTTGTTAGAGTAGATGTGTTACCATGAATGGACTTTGAAGTTTCAAAATCCCATGCCATTCCCAGTTAGTGCTCTCTCTGTGTGTTTCTCTGTCTCTCTCTGTCTCTCTGTCTCTCTTTCTCTCTGTCTCTCTCTCTCTCTCTCTCTCTCTCTCTCTCTCTCTCTCTCTCTCTCTCTCTTTCTCTCTTCCCCCTCTCCCTTTTGCTTATGAATTGATCTGTAAGGTCTCAGCTTCTGTTCTAGCGCCAAGCCTAAGTGCCTGTTGCCATGATCCTGTCTATGGTGTTTATGATTTCAAACTCTTTGGAAAAGTAAACCCCAATAAAATCTGTCTCCTAACAGTAACCTTGGCCATAGTATATTTTCAGAACAATAGAAAAATAATCAATACAACCATTCCATTGTATTGATTATGCCAATCTAAGAGTATGAATGGTTTTCCCATATTGCATTTTCTTATTATAAACAACCCACACAATGAGAGCAATTTCAGCCATACATTAGGCGATAGAATTAACAATTTAGACTGTATCAGAAATGAAAACTCAGTAAAGAATGGGACTAGAGATCAGTCTATCCCACCTATGCTGGGATTTGGCTGCCTTGATATTGTGTAGGTCATGTGCAGGTATACACAGTCTCAGAGAGTTCAGGAGTGCGATAACTACGCTCTGTCTAAAAGGTAGTATTTCATAAAATGCCTGTTCATTTTCCAGATCTTATCTACTCTAGGCTTTCTCTTCAGTAAAATTCCCTAAGCCTTGGCAGAGGGATAGTCAATGCTGATGTTTCTTTTAGAGTTGAATACTTTGTCTTGCATTCTGAGGACTGTGACCAATTATGTATTTCTTCACTGTCTGCTACTCACTGCAAAAAGTTTTCCTGAGCAACTTTTAATGTAGTCCAGGTATGGGGATATAGAAAAGGAATGTTTAAAATGAATTTTGACAGAATTACAAGTAAATATATTATGTTATATAAAATAAAAATATAAATAATTGATATGATACTATCAGTAATGTAGTTAATAATAGTAGCAGGTTCTACTCTAGGCTATTCAGCCATGAACTTTTGATCAAGATTAAAATAACAACCACAAGATAATTTCTGGGAAAGAAATAATCATTCAATATGATGATATCCTCATACTCAGCTGGATGACCCAACACATAGTAGGATATCAAAATAGGACAAAAATTTGAGAGGGTATATACATATATACATATACATATATATATGTTTCATTGTGTACATGTGTAATTTTTTAAAAAAAAATGAAAAATCATTAATTAAAATTACAATTGAAAAATTAAACACTGTCAAATCAAGTGTCTATTCAATAAGTGTTCATTTGATCTGAACAAAGGGTTTTCAAAAGAAAAAAGGCAATTTATCAATGTATTTTTAAGTAGTTTTAATGGTCGGTAGCAATCAGAAAAATCTACATTGAGATTCCAGCCCACAATGGGAAAAATTGTGACCATCAGGAAACCAAAGCACTTTAAAAAAGTACCATTGAGGGTGTGAGTGAAGAGGAAACATTATACAATGTTAGCAGATATGTAAGTTAATATGGACATTATGAAAATTACTGTTGATTGATTCAATTTCCTTTCAAAGAGGAATTTCTTTGCAAATCTAGATCCCCATTAACAAATAATGTAAATAAGATATAAAATATGATATATACACTGAAATTTTATTTATCTGTAAAAATGAATGGAAGAATAAAATTTGTATGAAAATGACTCTTTTATGTGCAATAACTCAGTTATGGCGAGAAAAATATCATACGTAATTTTTCATTTGTAGATTTCAGCATCTCACCGTGAAATATTTATATCCAGGTAGGAGTAAGAATGGATAGAATTTAGGAACTAGAAAACAGCCAATGTAGCTGAAATTAATTTTAAAAAAAAAGAAGTAAAGAAAAGTAAGAAGCTCTCTGAGATTAAGGAAGATAGTAGTGATGTGGAAAACTGAAACAGGATTGTACAGAGTGTGTCAGGGAGATGAAGAAAGAACAGGAAGAGACTGAGAAATGAATCCACACCATGCACTTATGGGCAGCTATAGACCTAGTGGATTCCCAAAACAAGAAGGGATATGAAGTTGAGAGTTGAGATATTTTGAAGGCCAGATGACAAATATTGGAGGGATAAAATTGTGTTGTATATATAATCATATTTTTCTATTTATGTACTAAGTGCTGAAAAGCAAAGAAAAATACTAAAACTAAACAAACAAATTTTAAAAAGGAAAATAGCTTTCAGAATCATGAAATATTATTAGCATAGCAGGGAAGATGAGGAAGGAATCAGAGCAAAGTAAAAAGTAATTGAATCTAAAATACTTTAGAGGTAAGTGAAGACTGGGGAGACAGCTCAGCGTGGGCATCACATGATGAGAAAGAATGACAGTCTTAGTTGTCAGTACAACAAAAGCTGGACACAGCACCATGCACTTGCAATCACACCACTGTTTTGAAAGAGACACGAGGAGTCTGGGAATGATTGATCTGCCAGGCTATTTACTTTGTGAACTGCAGGTTAAATTGTAGACCCTACAATATAAGTGGGAGAGCCACAGGCAAATATCTTTGGTTTCTATGGAGAAGGGCACACACATACCATAAAATAAAAATGTGCATTGCTATATTGAAGTAAAATGATGGAAATAAAGTGATAGGAACACGAGAGGACAGTGTTGTGGAATTGCCATCACTATGATCAACATTATCATCATCATCGTCATCGTCGTCATCATCGTCATTGTCACCATCAACATCATCATCGTTGTTGTCATCGTCAGTCATGCCCCGGCCACACTTAAGCATGCATGGGCAGGCTGATTTCAGTGGTTCTACAGTTGTTCTATTCTGGTCTGTCCTAAATGCTTGTGTAACTGTCATACCCAGGGTTGCACAGTCTTCCTTTAGGCTGTCTATCTAGCATTTTTTGGGGCATCCTCTGCATAATCCGGTGCACTCTTCATGCAGTGCTATCTTTGGGTATCTTCTGCCATTTATTCTCATAACATGGCCTAAGTATCTCAAGCGCTGTTGCCATATCCTGTAGTTCACTTCCTTCTGTAGATGGAGATGTTTCTTAATGTCATCATTGCACAGCCTATCTCTTCGTGTGATCCTAACAATCCTCCTGAGACACGCCATCTCAAACACATTTAGCCGCTGTTCTAATGAGCGTTTCCTTGTCCAGGTTTCAGAGTTGCAAAGAAATCAGCTCAAGACAAGTATCTCACAAACTTGTAGTTTTGTTGTTTTCCTGGTGTCTCTTGCTAACCAAACCTTTCGTAGTGCTTTGAATGCAGCCCTCACTATACCTCTCCACCTCTTGACATCTGAAATAGTTCCCTCGCTTGAACTGAGGTTTCCCTCCAGATAGACAAATTGACTGTTTGCCCTTCCCATGTGTTGTATCTCAGTCTTCTCGATGCTCACTTTCACACCAAGGCTTTCACTGACTTCCACACTCTGTTTACCGTGGCCTGCAGCTCATTTGAACTTTCAGCAAGTAGTGTTGTGTCATCAGCGAAACGCACGTTATGGATTCACACACCACTTATTTTCACATCTATCTCATCGTCCTCCAGGGCTGTTGCTATTAATAGTTCCAGGAATATATTAAGGAGTAGTGGTGAGAGGACGCATCCCTGCAGCATCCTAGAATTGTCTTAAACTGATCACTTCGTTCTCCACAGACTTTGACTGATGCAAAGGATTCTTTTTTTTTTTTTTATTGATAAAAGAAAAATTTACATTTACTCCCCTTGTTCCCGGCCCTCCCGCTCCCCCACTACCCCACTGCCCTGCCCCTGCTTCCTTAAGATGGTGCAGGATACCCTGTCCTATGTGAAGTCCAAGGCCCTCCACCCTCCATCTCAGTCAACTAGCTTAATTCTTATGTAATCAATAAATTGGCCAAGTCGTGAGAAGAAAGTAACTAGCTACATTTATCTAATCTTCAACCCAATCGAAGATCTGAGAAGGGAAATAACATTACCTGTTGGTCCTAAATTTTAATCTTATGCATCTTGAGTTAGAGTTTTACCAATTACCTTAGTCTGGTGATACAGAAGAAAACATTCTATTAATTGACATATATTTCAGTGTCTTTTGTTGCCAAGTATATATTAATCTTTCAATGGATTGTCATCTGACTCAAGGTCAAAACCAGACCCTTTACAGTGTGTGCAAAACTCTACAGAACTCACCAACCATTTTCACTTTGGGGATTAACTCTCTTCTCATAATAGATAAACAATCTCTAACTCAAGATGCATAAGATTAAAATTTAGGACCAACAGGTCTGGTACTTTGTGTAGTAATGATTTATCCATGCAATGGAAAAAATTTTTGGAATGGTTATTAATAAATAGTATATATAAGATTATATATATGTATATATATGATTTATATATTTTAGGATAAGAAAAGATGTGCATAGAAATAATATGGAGCACTCCAACTTTCAGAATTCAGAGATGAAAGCCCTAGAGTAACAGAGAGCCTGGGATGCAGTAGCAGTAACATAGGTAGAAATGGTAGAAGACAGATAATTCAAAAAACCAATCAAGGAAAGTGGTTTAACAAACAGATGCTTACATCAACTTGAAAGCTTAACTAAGATGGAGTCTACAGATGGAATGAGTGAATTGCTAATGTGGAAGTTCTCAATTATTATTTTAAGAGCCATCTGAAGAATATGGGAAGATAAAGGCCATAGGAAGTTCGAAGAGCAAAAACAGCCAATGAAAAAGAATAGTACATATTATTGTTAAACTTGGGGGTAGTTTCTATGAAAGCAAGCAGATAAATGGAGGGAGGGTTATAGGGGAAGGTGGCATGAAAATAAAGATGCTTTAAAGAAAGTTATAGCTATTGCTGTTTACCAATAAATATTCCCATAGCCCCAAAAATTATTGAGTAGGAAAACATGGTAACACAATGTTTAGATGGGCAATCATCAGAAAACATTCTTAAAAATAAATCAAGGCAAAATGAGAGCTAATACATAAATACAGGGTTGGCCTTATATTGAAGATAAAGAAATATATAATCTGTGTTCTAAAGTCGCTTCAGGATACAGGTGGCATACCTACAATACAATGATTCAAGGAGATTCATGAATATATGTGAGAATATGGAGATGAAATGTTGAAAAATGTAATTAAGCTTTGCCAATGGACAAGATAGAGTAAGAAGAGGAAGGCAAAGAATACTTCAAGTTGACTGCCGGGTGGAGGCACAACTCACCCTTCAATGGCTTCCATATGATGCTGTTATGTGGATGTTTATTTAATACACACAAATTAGTAGGAACAAGATACGCACAGGTTACTGTACCGGACAGAGCTCCCCCAAAGAAGAAGGCAGGCCGGCGATCCGCAGAGAGAGCTTTCCACGTGGGCCTATCTTTTTATACCTCTTGGGACCTGGTGGTCCAGCCCTGTTAATTAATTAACAGCTAATTGGGGGGGCTGAATAATTATCTAATGGCAGGGAGTGGCTATAAGCCGAATAGGCCAAGGCCATTCTCCTTCACTGTTAAATGTAATTTGCTTAATGTATACCAACTTCTTTTTCAGCTTTGTATATATACTAGAATAGAAAATAGTATTTTCAATCTGCCATCACCAGTGACTCTAACTCAATTGAGCTGGGCTGTCCTACACGGTGACTTTTCACACCACTGCCCTCCCTCATTTATATCTTATTTATAGCCACATTGGTGAACAAATAAACATGCTTTCTGATCTAGAAAGAAAGGTTCATATTTTAGACATCCATTATGTTGATTAATAACAAATGCAGTAATTTGTGTGAATGTTTATAAATTATTGAAAAAGATACTGGTTATATTTGTAGATCTCTTTTGAAATTTGCACGTGGATTTTAAATGAATAAAGCTTGAAATGTGATGATAAAGAAAAAGATATCTTGGCTCTTGTTTTCCATTTAATATAATGTGTAATCAGTGATAGTTTGGGAAAAGACCTTAATTATATAAATGTCAGTTAATGTTAAAAAATAAGGGAAATAATTGACCTAGAAATCAATTGTTGCTTTCTGTCTCCTGGAATTTCAGTTGAAAACATGACATGGTTTATTCAGTAGCTATTGAATAAACCCAAATTATTCAATTTGTTAACAGTCAACTTGGACCTTTTTAATTTCTGTATTTATTCTTTTATCATATATTGCATACCAACTATAATTTCCTTTCCCTCCTCTCTTCCCAGTACCTCCCCTCTACCCCCATCCTCTTCTCCTCCATTTCTCTTCAAAAAAGAGCAGGCCTCCCAGAGAAACCCACCAAAAATGTCATATTAAATTGCAATAATACTTGTCTTTGAATTAAGGTTGGACAAGACAGCACAGTAGAAGGAAAATTTCCTAAGCAGACAAAAAATTCAAAGACCATCCTGCTCCCACTCTTAGTGGAGTCCCACAAGAAGACCAAACTACACAACCGTAGCATGCATTTGGAGGTCCTAGATCAAACCAATGCAAGTTCCTGGTTGTCAGGTAATCTCTGTGAGCCCAGACTAGTTGAGTCTGTAGGCTTTCATGGTGTCCTTGTCCCCTCTGGCTTCTACACCCTCTTCTGCATGATTCCCCCAAGCTCTGCTTAATGTTTGGCTGTGGATGCCTCTGATCCTATCAGTTGCTGGATGATGCCTCTCTGATGAGGATTATGCTAAACTCCTGAACTTTCACCCTTTTAATCCCATCTTAAATGGGATAATTTTTCTTCCTGTTACTGTTTCATACTTTTAGCAGGGCATGTATTGCTTTTTAATTACTTAAAACAAAATTATATTGGTCTTGAAGCTTGTATTATAACTAGCATTCTGGTTTTTATTTTCAGATAGGTGTTTCAGTTTAGTTTTTCTGTCATGTTACCAGGTTGCATTGAATTTTAAGAAAGAAATAAAACTCAGATTTATTCTATAATACCGTATTGCTTTGGCTAGTATAAATTTTCATGTATAGTTGTATGTGATCACACTTTGCATATGCATTTGTATTACCTGTGCTTATACATATCCACATATCCATATATCCATATATATACAGACACCGTCAATGGTCTTGAGTTAGCTGATTTCTCAGAATTGCTTAACCTTTCTCGCTTTGCCTTAGTGAATGGTTTCTGATTTTTGCACTTTTTTTCTAGAAGTTAAACCAGAAATTCAACTCCTAAAAAAACAATTATCCTTCTATTATCAGCAATCGTTAGCCTAGGAAGAGCCCACTGTCAGAGCAACTCTAGCCCACAAACTTCTTTATTATGTCATTTCTTATATATGTCTGGAATATTTAAGGTGCCAATCACCCACTTTCTGATCTGACTTTATATCAGATCCTACTCTGTACAAGTCTCACAGCAGGGAACCGTCTTGTTTCTTGAAACTGCTGAACTATTGATTTTATTAGTTTTATTTTATTAGATTTTATTTTAGTTTTTCGAGACAGGGTTTCTCTGTGGCTTTGGAGCCTGTGCTGGAACTAGCTCTTGTAGACCAGGCTGGTCTCAAACTCACAGAGATCTGCCTGCCTCTGCCTCCCAAGTGCTGGGATTAAAGGCGTGTGCCATCACCGCCTGGCTATTTTTTTTCTATTTAGTGTTTTACTGTTTCCTAAGTCATCTAGGATGCTACAATATCGAATAGCTAATCGTCGGCTTGGTAAAAATGAGTGGATTTGTATGACTACTTAATATCAAGCAGATTTTTTTGTCCATGCAGTTTTCATCTCTACATTTTACTTCATTTGTTGTTTTAGTCTAGTTGTAATTTTTAATTAATTTATTCTTTTAAAAAAACAACATTTTCTCATTGGAGGGAGTCTAATTTTAATCCCCCCACTGAAGTTGATTATTAATTATCAGTGTCCTTGAACTGTACCTTCAAAACAAATCAAGACCAACAATACCTTTACCTGACACTGTTTGCTTAGGTGTGTAATATTCTCTTCATATACCTTTGTCCCTCTTTCATAATTCAACTTGAAAACATAAAATAAAATGAAAGTTAGGTAGAAAATCCTATATTTCCATGCCCAGTCTTAATCCTGGGAAGGCCAACTCAGATTCCCCAAACATCTGTGCTAGTCACAACTTTGGGAGAGGAATAAGACTTAAAATCAGGCTTCCAAAGTTTATTTAGTCTGATTTGGTGGAGATACATATTTTATAACAAATATATACATATTTTTATCCCTGAAAGGGATCTGTTATTTCTATTACAATTATGGATTTTTAAAGGATGTCATTTTCTTTTATAACTTTGGATTTCCTTGGATATTTTAATAAAATTCTGAGGGAAGGAACTAAGGTAAGGACTTTTGTTTATGATAACATCTTGTTTATACAAATCAAGCTTGCCTAAAGATCAGATGACAGAGCTAGCCACTAACTAACCATAGAGGTCTGGAGGTCTGTACAGACAGACACGAAGTGTGATAGGACTGGATCAAGAGAGGAAGTGACAAGGCAGGAGGAAACAAGAACTCAGTCTCTTTTCAGCTGGGAAGTTGAGAGCTATGGTATCAGTGGTTTGGCTCCTTCATCTCTCTGATCTTTTTGAATTTTCCCTTATATCTGACTTGGTATTTATAGTTCTAAGACATATTAGAACTCGTGCTACATTGGTATTTTATCATATAATTTGAATACCTGAAGTTATCTACATAAATGAGGTTGTTACTTTAAAATTTGAACAAGAGTTTATTTTGAGGCATTATTGTAGCTAAAATCATTGCTATATTCTTAGATGAACATCTGCATTAAGTTGTTTATAACCCATTTGCTCTTCTCATAATTTGATTGCAGATGAATTAACAACTCTATTCAGGTCACACACCAGAAGTAAATAGTTTTATTTTGATTTAATCACACTTCTTAAATTGAGAAAGTGATTTAAGCTTTCTTTTCACATTGAATAAAAGTTACCCCTGATGCTGGTTCCAACCTAAAGACTCCCTTTCACACAGTTACACACAATGAATTGTGTTGATTATAACGTAATGTAGGTTTGATAATGTTACCTTTGAGTTTATGACTTCATATTATGAGAGCATTTATTTTGATTGAAAACAGGTTTTAACAATCTAGAATAGGAAATGTGGATGTGGATATGTATAGGAATGAAACAAAATTTTTATCTCTCACACTTACAAATTTCAACTAAAAATGTCTCAAAAAGCTTAACGTAAGACCTGCAACCTTGGGTATTTTAGAGGAAATACAGGGGAGTACTTCAAGATGTGAGCATAGGTGATGGCTTTGTGAGAACGAATCCGGTAGCTCAGTCAACAATAGCAAGCAAGCATCCACAGTTAGGGTTGCATTGAATTTTAAAGTTTCTGCATAGGAAAAACAAAACACACACGAAGAGAGAGCATATGGAATGGAGAACTTCTTTGCCAGCTGTTCATCTGGCACAAAATTAAGATCTGGACTACATAAAGAGCTTAAAAAGAAGTACACTAAATTAAAATTAAGCCAAAAGTAAATAATCCAGCAAGTAAATTGGCAAATTTCTTGACCAGTTTCCCAAATAAGAAATGCAGATGGAAAATAACTACAAGAAAATAATAATCAAAATATCCAGCCGGCAAGGAGATATAATTGAAATTACACTAAGATTTTTGCTTTGCTCCAGTAGAATGGCTCTAGCCAAGGAAAAACAAACAAATCACCACTTACAGTCAGCACAGGGCACAAAGCTGTTGTAACTAATCCAGACACTTTGATTAATCGTGAGTGAGTACCTCAAAAAGTTCAGTACTATGATTCAAATATAATATTTTACTATATACCTGAAGAAACCGAAGCCCACTTATAAAAACACCTACATAGTCATGTTTATTCTAGCACTGCTCAGAGTAGACATGGCACACTACGGTGTCCAAGAGTGAATGACTGAACAAAGGGAAGGTGCTAGGCATGCACAGAAGCTTTATCCTGTCTTCAGAATGAAGTTCTACCGTTGTCTCTAGGCTTAGTGGTCGTGTCATCCGACACACTGCTCTTGAAGCTAATTTAGTAAGATAACCTTGCCCATGTTTCTATTTCACTAAAGTGCTATAGGATATTCCCATTTTAATCTTTTCAGCAGTATACATTGATGGTATTTTTAATAAATCTATTTACCTAATAAACAAAAATGGTTCCTTAATAACCATTAAAATTCCTTTCCAAACAATCTTCTTCATTTTTATAGATCCCTGAGTACACATTTACATATATTCAATTTGAAATAGCTCATTAGTACATAACATACTCGTCTGATTACTTAGCTAAATTTTATATTGCAGGAAGTCATGGTTTTATTGAGTGTAAATGACATTTGAGTTATAGCTTAGGAACACTCTAGACTCAGTATTGCAATTTAAATTACTTTCCATCCAAGCAAATTGTCCCAGTTCTTCAGACAATGTGGTTTGGAGGTTTTCACAGAGTGTTTTAAAACTACTCCAATATTTTAATATTTTCTCATATACAATTAATTTCTCATATCTTTCAAACTCTCATCTATCTATATTTCATTGATCATCTATCTACCATCTACTCTATTGATCATCCATCATCTATAATCCATTGATCTTCATATCTTTGTATCAACTATCTGTTATCTACCTATATATTATCTATCTATCTATCTATCTATCTATCTATCTATCTATCTATCATCTATCATTATTCACATCTAAATAGTCTAAAGCCTACAAGTACCAAGAAAAATTATTTCTGTTACCCATTAATTCCTAATATAATTCATTTTAAACTCATCCCAATTCAATTTTCTCTGATGAATATCTATTTAAATATATAAATGTAATAGACATATAATACATACCAGTATACAGTGAACATCATTGTTTTAAATAAATGCAGCTTTGCATTTTTATTTGACATTTTGAAATAGGGGAAGAGGCTTTAACCTACAATCATATGGACTTCTCCAAATTAAACGAATTAAATATTCAAACTTTTGATGTTACACTTTCTGCGAAACCTTGAAGTGGTATTAGTTATCATATTCCAAAGTAATGCTAACTCATGGGACACTGAAGTATTAGATAGATTGCCAATTTTCTACTTTTTGTTGTGCCCAGTCAAAACATACCAGAAACACCACTGTTGAATTTTGAAATAAAGTTGCATTAAAAGAATTAATTCTTGTCAAATAGCTCTTTTACTTCCTTGGTTAGTGTTACCCCAAGATACTTTATGCTATTTGTGGCTATCATGAAAGGTGATGATTCTTAAGGTCATGTTCAACTTCCTTAGCGATCATGGAAATGCAAATCAAAACGATTTTAAGATACCATCTTACGCCTGTCAGAATGGCTAAAATAAAAAACACCAATGATAACCTATGCTGGAGAGGATGTAGAGTAAGGGGAACACTCCTACATTGCTGGTGGGAATGCAAACTTGTGCAACCACTTTGGAAATCAATGTGGTGGTTTCTCAGGAAACTGAGAATCAACCTACCTCAGGATCCAGCAATACCACTCTTGGGAATATACCCAAGAGATGCTCAACCGTACTACAAAAGCTATGATTATAGCAGCATTATTTGTAATAGGCAGAACCTGGAAACAACCCAGGTGCCCCTCAATGGAAGAATGGATCCATAAAGTGTGGAATATATACACATTAGAATACTACTCAGCGGTAAAAAACAATGACATCTTGAATTTTGCATGCAAATGGATGGAAATAGAAAACTCCATCCTTAGCGAGATATCACAAACCCAAAAAGATGAGTATGGTATGTACTCACTCATTAGTGGACCCTAGCCATTAACAAAGGACATTAAGCTTATAGCTTACAAGCCTAGAGAACCCAAATAGCATAGTGAACCCGAAGAAAAACATATATATATATATCCTCCTGGAAGTCGGAAGCAAACAAGATTGTCAGGCAAAAGTTGGAAGCACGGGCGTGGGGATGGGGATGGTGGTAGGGAAGCAGGGGGAGGATGGTGGGGTAGTGGGGGAGCGGGAGGGCCTGGGACAAGGGGAGTAAATGTAAATTTTTCTTTTAACAAAAAAAGAGAATTAATTCTACAGACAAAAATTTATGTTTGTATGTCAACCATTTTATTTTAGAGCAACACTCTTTTTAAAGTTTTTTTTTTATTTTATTCAAAGTTTTTTTTTTCTGCAGTTAACTTTCACTTCTTTTTGACAAGGGTTGTCCAGTCTTTACTTTAAAAGTAAATTAAATTTGAAGATATCTATATGCAACAGAAGAGGTAGCTGGCAAAATATTTAATATAATGTGTTTATAACACTATTTTTTTCTCAGGCATGTCTGAAATAGAAATAATGCCATTAATTTGATATAGATATGACTTTGAAAGATATTTTGTGGAATCTAACGTGGAATACACATAAATAAAATTAACTAAGAGATGAATTAAGTTTGCTGAGATTAGGCCATCATATTTTCTGTGTATGGTAAAACTCAATATCAGGTAAAATAAGTTGCTAAAATAAAAAAAAATGGTCCATGTTTTTGACTACTTGAGATTTATAATATAGAGCCTCTAATATATTTCCATTCTTTCATTGTTAAATTAAACATATCAATTACAAAAAAGAAATAAGGTATTCAATTTTCTAACTGGTAAAACCAGAACACTATATAAATATTTAAAAATTTGTGGACTCTATATATTACCTCAACATAGCAAACATAAATGCACCCTAGAGTCTGATATTTAATGTGAGTTGGTTTACATTATTTTCATAAAGGATTCCTCTTTAGTATTTTTAAATATTAGTGTATATTTTGCATATGATTTGTTCATTTTAACCATAACTAATATATTTCTTTTCATACCTTATGATTTATTATTAAGACTCTTTTGGACATTTTATAGAAGATGCATGAACAGAATATAAGGTTTTTTGTGTATTTGTGATACTAAAGATTGAGCCTTATTGCAAAGACTAGACAAGATCTCTGGCACTAATGGACACCTCTCCTTATATTTATTCTTTCAAGAAATTAAAAATTATTATTTTATTGTGTGCATTCTGTTTGATTATATATGTGCATCAGTTAGTTACATGCTAAAAGGCATTAGACCCCATGGATCTATAGTTTCAAATAGTTGTGAGCCACCATGTGGGTGCTGGGAATTAAATCCCGTCCTTTGGATAAGAAGCTAGTGTAAAAGGAGACTGTTTTGTGGTTTCCCGAATGCCCTGACACGAATAATCACACACAAACTGTATTAATTACAAAAAATGTTTGACCAATGGCTCAAGTGTATTTATAGGTAATTCTTATATCATGAATATATCCATTTTTAATATTTTATATTTTCCCATGAGGTTTGTGTTTTGTTACCTGCTATTTCTTGGCCAATTATCTGCCTGACTCCACCTTCTTTCTTCCTTTATCCCTGCTTGGATTTCCCGCCTTGCTGTGTTCTTCTCTACTGTAGTCCAAATCTATTTCTTTATTAACAAATGATAGTAAAATCATATTAACAGCAGACAGAGGAGAATCCTGTATCATTCCATGAGAGACTGTGTATTATGGGTTAAGAAAAATAAAGTTTGGTTGAGGAAGATCCTCAATTAAGGTTTAATTAATGTTTATATTAAGATATTAGATATGGATGCTAACATATAATAAAAACAGTACTCAACTCTGATAAGCACAGGTCAACTATTCATGGTCTCTCTAAGTACCCAGAAATTGATAAATTAAACATGTCTCTCAGAAAGTATTAATGTAGAATTGTAAAGTCTCATAAGAGATAGTTTAAGTCTAAACCTTGTGATAATGGTGTTGTGTGTTTCTGTTCTGATGTAGAATAACTACCAAGGAAATGATACAAAGTTATCTATACTGCACATTATATATAAAATTATCATGAAGTGATACTTTTTCCTAATAGATTTTCATAATGTTTTCTCTGAACCAAATGCATTTTTGAATTGAAAATTTATATTTAATTTTAGAATGTCTTTTATTTAAATGTAGGGATATAATTTCTTTCTGTACAACCATGTCTCCTTCCAATATATGTTAAAGAGAAAGATTGCATTGAGGCCACTTATAAATAATAAGAGTTAATCAACATGCTAAACATTCATATAGCAATTATTGCAAATTAACCACTTGGATCTTAATCATTTCTGTTTGTGCCTTTTTTTTCCTCGTGTTGATTTCTGAGGCCTTTGAAGATGGTAACTTTATTATCCTTACAGTATGCCAACTTTTTTGAGTCATCAACATTGGCTAAAAATAAAGGGAATCACCTTGAGCTCCAGAAATGCAAATCAACTGGAAAAACACCAGCTGGCCTTAATCTTTCACCATTGCAGTTTTGTCTGCCTCCTGTCAGCGGGCTAGCAGGTGTGCTTTTTACAGAAACAGGACTTAGCAGATGTAGCTGCTGTTCTCGTCACTGGTGAAATTCTCCTTCTCAGCCCCTCTGACACACACAGACTCCAGTCGAACACAAATATGCATTTGGAAAACAATAGAATATTAGTGGAACTTTCTATCTTTAGAGGTATTAGGTTAAAAACCTATTCTTACTTTATGTCCTTTGAAGGCCAATATAAAAAGAACTGTTTTCATATTCTGAAATTATTTGAGAACCTTTGATTTGCTCTTTTTCATTAAATTATCATGAGAAAATATTAAAGTAAGATATAAACAAATAGCAATTAAAATAATATAAGTGTTAATAGATTAAAAAGTCTATGAAATGGTCAGAAGCATCATCCAAAGGTTATGATCCTGTGTAAAAATACTCAGAAATTCATTCTGGTAAAATCTCAGAGCGCGCCGATTTTCCCTGGCTGTTCTTCTGTGCCCTGATTTCTAAGGCACATAATTTACTGTCTCCCTTTCTTTGTGACTTTGTTCCAAAAACGATGAAGAGGTAATATATGCCACCCAAAATAACTCCATCTGATAACAAGATTAAGACCGTTTCTACACTGACTCACAGAGTCTTGACGCGGTAGATGTATCAGGTCTCTGAACGTATCTGCATCAAAGCCAAGGCAAATTGGGTGAGCTCATATGTTCTCACCTAAAATAAACCCTCTTTAGTTTAGGTTTTTTTTTTCCCTATGAAAACCATTTGAAACTGAACATTGGGTAAACAGGAAACAACCTCTCTTTCCCTGTAAGTGCTTCACATTTCTTGTATCCAGTACCTCTCTCTTTCCATAGTTCATACTTACGTTAAGGAAGAGCTTCATTCGGAGAAAACCATCACTACCCACTTTCTTCTACTGCCACTAGTCCATAGGTCCTTCGTTTTTTTCTCAATAATAATTTCCATGAACTGAAACTCTGATGGTGTAGGAGGGTTCTTCTGTATTTCTGTGTTTTCATTTGTTAATAAAGAAGCTGCCTTGGCTATTTGACAGGGCAGGACTTGGGCGAGGAAAAGAGAACAGGATGCTGGGAAGAAGACTGAGTCAGGGAGAACCGCCATGAAGCTGCCAGAGTCAGACATGCTGAATCTTCCCGGTAAGCCCACTACCTCGTGGTGACTTACAGACTATTAAAATGGGTTGAAATAAGATGTGAGAATTAGCCAATGGAGGCTAGAACTAATGGCCAGGCAATGTGTTAAATGAATACAGTTTTCTTGTGGTTATTTCAGGCAAAAACTAGCAGCCGCGGCTGGGAGCCAGGCACAGGGAACAAAACAGCCATGCTCTCCAGCGGGACTTAACAAAGGTTCCGGGAACACAACTCACAGCCCGTTATGACAACACTCTGACTATGGCTGCTTTACATTTTAATTTATAAGAAGATAGTGTTTCTTTGACAATGTGGAGTTCTCATAAACTGTATGATTCATAGCTCCTCAGACAAGACCTGAGTACTAATTCATTTACAGAAGCCCATACGTGTACCAGACACTGTTGTTAGTGTCAAGAAAACCAGTGAGAATGCAGGCCAGCTGCTGGTGAGCTTGCCAGAGAGGAGACATTAAATTTCTATTAATATGTCTACTCATTCAATGAGAAAAACCTGCTCAGACTTCTTCAAGCATAGGAGTTGAGAGAACCTGGCATATCTGAGTCACATTTGTCAATATTTATAAAGCAGTTTTATATAAAGTAGAAGAAATTAAAAACATAAAGACTATAATAGTAAATATCAGATTATTATAGATCATGGGCTAGAAACTACCACAAAGAAACAATCCACCTATGAAAATGTAACGTGTAGTATTTTCACTATATTTTAAATGTACTGTAATCTAATTAATGTAATTATATTATGTCATATATAAGGTATAATTTTGAAATATATCAAATTAGAAAATTAATTTAAAGGAGATGAATATACTCATCATGCATTTAATGTAAATTAATGTTTTTCCATATGTCTTTGATATCTTTTTGTATAAAAAACATACAATTATTGCTATACTCAGGCTTTATCAAAATTTTTCATTTTGGATTTATGTCCTTACAAGAAACAAATGATAACTGTTGCTCCTCTACCTTTTAAAGTTCTCTATAAAAATATATATTCATAGATATCTGAAAATAATTCAAAATTACTCTACAATCACAGATAATCACAACAAATGCATCTTTTTTAGTTCAATGGTATATCAATCATTTTTCAATTTATGTCTCTTTATGTTTCCATTTCAGTAATCATAAAAGAATTGCTATATTTCAAGGGTAAGAAAGCCACAGTCTAGTTACACATTTTGTAATTATAATTTACTTCCATTTTAATTCCAAAAAAATTGTAAAAAACATTTTGAGTATTTTGTTTGATTATATGTAAAGAATATTTAAAATATGGGTAGTAAGTCTTGGTTGTGAAATATAAACATCTTCAAATTTTCCAGATGTGGTCACATTTCTTCTTACCAATATCTGTCCGAAATTGCCTCTCCACAGATATGCACGGGTATTTCTCTACAAACCCACAACACTCAATTTTCTAGGACTCTGTAAACATTAGTTAATTACAAGTTAATTGCCGAGATGCAATCTCTCATTTTATTTTAATGGCATTTCTCTAATTTCCAGTGGTTTTATAGTAGCTTTATGTTTATTGGACTTCAAATAACTTCTTGCAAAAACTCACTGATAATATCATTGCCAAATTTGCTATTAGTATGTTTCTCCTTTACTATTTTGTAGAAGTCATGTAATATTCAAATACTCTGATTTTTCATTTTCAGAATTTTATTCAAAATTCGGATCTTCTGTGGAGGTGTCTAATTTTATATTCTTTATAAATCTGTCTCTTTGTAATATGAAAGTTTGAATATTGAGTAATTTTGATATTGTCGTTTGTTTGAACTTTGCCAGTTCTTTACTTCCACTGACTTCTAGTGGATGTGCAATTTTCTTAAGTCCATGACTTGAAGTCAGGTATTGTTTCTGTTTGTCTAACTGTGTGTTCTGCCTTCATTTGTCATTTCTATTGCTCACATAGATTTTTTAGGAATGACATAATGTGTGTATATGTGTGTGTGTGTGTGTGTGCAAGAGTGTGTGTAGCATATGTAGTCATGTAAGATACTGTATGAAAGTGTTTCTAGTTCCCTTGGTCACTCATTGACCTAGATAGCCCTATTAGCAGAAACAGACATTAATACTAAAAGTACTCTATACCTAGGTTGTAAGATATTAAGAAATCTACCTGGAAGAGTCCTCCCACCGGTTAGCTTCCTTACCACTAGAACTGCTATTCCTACTTCCAGAGTATAGTTATTCAAAGATCCTACCACTCTGTGGATCCCATGAGCGACCGTAATGATCTACTGGGCACAACACGCCCAGTTACATGACAGTGATGTGTCTATCTGAGGAGTATAAAACCCTTTCAGACTGAACATGGGGCCTCCTCCACTATAGTGAATTCATGGCTGGTATTGTAAAGCTGGTGTAGAACTAGAGCCTGGTGAAGTTAGAGCCCTCAAGGAGACTCTGTTGGTGATAATGTGCTAAGTGAGCGTACTGTCAAACTAATCTGTAAACATTCAATCCCTTTGTTTAGTTTTGTTATCATTTTTCATTAGAAAACTTTTCTTTTGTAGTGAGCAGCAGTTAAGGAAGAGACTCACAGCTGGTCAAGGTGTGGACAACATGTGATTAAAGTGTTTGCTTCTAAAAGAAAAATTTTGGAAGGGGTATTTATGACATAGGATTTTCTGTACTAGGTGTGGATGGTCAACTCATGAGAACTTTGTAGGTGTCAGTTATCTTCTCAAGAACGGTTTGTCACCACTTTGTCATGCATATGGAAGGACTTGTGAGGCCCCATTGTTGAGTGAGGTCAATAAGCAGTTGGCAAATTTTCAGAGTAATTATATTTCAACAATTAAAAAAAGAAGACTAATGTTGTGTTAGTTTCAGTGATCTACTATGTACACCAAGAAGCAGCTACTAAATACAGCTTCCCGTGATTTCAAAGCAGATGGTATAAACCATTTCATTAAATCAGCAAACATGCTAATGGCTAAAAGAAAGCACTGATGAGGTATTGACATGTGGAAGAAAGAATGTTTGATCTCAGTAAGTCAGAGTCTTAAAAAATATTTGTAAAATTTCAATTCGGTTTTTGGTCTAACAACTTAAGAACAGAAGACAGGCAAATTGTCTAAGTTCTCAGACCTTCATTTCTTTACCTGTATGATAAGATCATGAAAGCTGTTATGCAGGTCATGGTGGGTAGAGTAGATTAAATGTCATCATTTAAGTCAAAGCTGTCACAAGAAAGAGGGCTGTGCAAGGAACTAGTTGAAAAAGTAGCAACAATGAGGATAAATGCACTGTGTGTACATAGTTCCTGGTAGTGAATATGTGCCAAAAAATACATGTATGTACATACAGAGACAGAGAGAGAGAGAGACAGAGACAGAGAGATCGACAGACCGAGAGTGGGGGAGAAGGGGAGAAAATGCCAACAACATTCACATGCTAAAAATTAATTTAAAATTAAGTGATTTAGTGTAGCTCATGGCTTTTTTAATGAAAGGTCTTCCACAAGTATATCTATAGAGAGCTGAGAGCACACTCATTAGCTACATGGTAGAGCAGATTTGAAGCTTTCGATTGAGGTTTTCTTCACCTGGGATATTATGTCTGCAGGAATTTGTTTTCAGGTGATTACTTGAAAATAACGAGGTAGTATAAGAATAAGAAGCACGGGTGTGGGGATGGGGATGGGGGTTGGGATAGGGGGAGGGGGTAGGTGAAAGAGAGGGGGTAGAAGGGAGAAAGGAAGAACCGCGGAGAGCCTGGGTTGGGGGAGGGTGGAGATGCAGGAAGGATGGTTATTGGGGAAGGGAATAAGATATCTAAGTCTTTCTAAGATTTGCAAGGGACTTGTCTCTTGAGGGGATCCCAGGCATTCATAGGGAGGTCCCAGCTAGGTACTTGGGCAGCAGAGGAGTGGGTGCCTGAACTGAACTTGTCCTATAGTTACTTTGTTGAATATCTCAATCGTCACCATAGAAATTTTGCATGATGAATGGAGATAGAGCCAGAGACCCACATTCACATCAGAACAAGAGATCGAGCTACCAAGGCCCAGTGGAAGAGCAGAAGGAGGGAGAAAATGAGAAAGGAAGTCAGGACCATGAGGGACTGGCCCACCAACAGAGACAGTGTGCTCGATCTATTGGGAGCTCATCAAATCCAGCTGGACCAAGACTGAATGAGCATATGACCTAACTGGACTCTATGAATGTGACTGCCAGTGGGGACTGACTGAGAAGCCAACGATAATGGCACTGGGACCTATCTCTTCTGCATGTATTGACTATTTGGGAACCTATTCTATATGGATGCACATCTTCTTAGACCGAGATGGAGGGGGGAGGGCCTTGGGCTCCCCATAGGACAGGGTATCCTGCACCATCTTAAGGAAGCAGGGGGAGGGCGATGGGGTAGTGGGGGAGCGGGAGGGCCGGGAACAAGGGGAGTAAATGTAAATTTTTCTTTTAACAATAAAAAGAAAAAAAAGAATAAGTAGCAAAACTAATGTTATCAACTCAGATTCACGTTAACCTTAAACTTTTATTCTGAGGGACTTGGTTCAGTTTTCAGAGTTTCTGCATCCATACCATGGGTTTCCACCCTTCTCACAAGTCCCACTCAATATATAGTCTCCAGAAAAGACATAATAACTTTTTTGCTTCTTTTTAACATACCTCTCCTTAAAGCCCGCCCTTCTTGCCTGTTGCCGGGTCCCTTATTATCCTTGGAGATTTTAAACTTCCTCACTTTTCAAATTAAATTAGATATCCCCCATTCACATCTGAAACAGTGGAGTGATGTTTAAATACGAACCTTCTAAGAGAAAGCTTAGCACCTGTTGGGCATTCATCAAGCCCTGTGACTAAAAACTGTGATTTTCCTGTCTATAGTAGTAATGAACCAAAAGCTATCATGGGCAGTATTTGACTCTCATTGCTGTATCTATCATGTTGCATTAAAGGGGAGTATGTAGTCAGTAATTTATGATTATTTTCTGGATGAAAAGTGCTGATATAGCACCACAACTATTTTTTTGTTTGTCAAAAAGATGCTATGTGATTACTCTCCAAAATGATTACTTTTTACTTAATATATTAACTTTTGTATACTATTAAATAGATGGATAAAAATTAATCAGTACTTTTACAATAGGGGTTGTATGAATTATTAAAATTAATTTCTTTAACTCTTATATATCTGGGACATTTATATATTAGCTATATAATTCATAGTATGCATTATGATATTAAAAATCAAGACAATTAAGTATAATTATCTACATATAACTATTTCTCTTATATTTCTGGTTGTAAGCCTAGCTGTTAATGGGTGAGCTATCTCTTCAGTCTTTGTATACATATTTCTCAATCTTAGAATCTCCAGGTAAAATTTAATACAAAGTAGAGAAAACAATACATATTATATATGCCAATTCTACAAGTGTTGGTACTTATAAATGCTACCATATAGATTATATATGTATATATACATATATATAGATATATGTGTGTCTAAATGTATATAATCAGTTCTACTTCTAGATACAATACATATATATTAATACTGATTTTAATATATTAAATACTTTGTATAACAATGGATGTTGCTTCTTTAAGAAGAAAACATGTTTCTTAGCTAGTTTCTCTGCTAGTGTCCATTTTATGTCCTGAAGATGACCAGATAAAGCCAATACAACAGAAAAAAACCTTTCTGGATTAAATTCTGTGACCTGTAACTTTAATTTATTTTACCTTTTTGTGCAAAAAACTTAAAATAACAAAGTGAAAATTATTCACTAAAGACTAGTAGGTTATATAAATGTAGAATTATTTATAAATATGATACTTCTAAAATTTGCCATACTATGCAAATATAGTTTGATAATTTATTTTATCTTATTTTTTATTTTATGTTCCAATTTCTCTGTATTTTTCATAGTGTTCTCCAAAAATTGTTGAATTCCCATTTTTTGCTCTAGTGTGGCATATTATGCATAGGATGAGGACCTAATAATTTTGATAAAATTTTCTATAATTTTGTGAATATGTATGATGTTTGAAAAAACATTGCACCATTTGTAAAAGTCCTGTTGGATTTTGATGATATACAAAGAATTTCTTTTGTGACTTTTTTCTACTAGACACAGTTTTATTTGCGAATATGAACCGACAGGTTTCACCTCACAATGCTATTAGGATGCAGTGGCTACCTTTCAAATTCTCTTATTTCTGCGAAACTGTACAGCAGTTGCATTTGGATCTTCTGTTATGCAAAGAGGCGTGCAGCCACCACCGTGTATATTTTTTCCAATATCCCTCCAATGAGTTTTCAATGCTATTGTACACATTTTCAAGTACAAAAAATATTTCTGTCTTAAACTATAATCTATATGTTAATGAATCTCTACTCTGTGCCTTGCTGTCTCCTACCTACAATATATTTCTGAGTGTAGCTATTCTGAATCTATACCTTATCACTAACTCAAAAATCTAACAAGATTGGAAATATAAAACGGCATCAGTGTCTTTGATCCTGCTTCTTATCCTGTCATTCTTTGCCTAGTGTCAGCCTCAGCTCTAGCCTTTGTATCTTCCTCCCGTTTATTCTGTTACAGAGCCAATCTTGGTGAGTGGCTTTATTCACCCTGTCTCTCAGGTCAGACACCGGGAGGCAATCTCTGATCATTTCCTTTCCCATCCATATCTAATTCCGGATGCTTCTTCTCATTTCTACATCCAAGCACTCCCATGCCCTGGTGCCAAGCATTGGGAACCAAGATGTAAGTCTTAATTTTACCTGACTTTTCTTCTGTGATCCTTTCAGTTGCCCTTTGAGCAGGGTTTTAAATTCTTTTCTACTCTTCCAATTCTGCAAGAACGCATTTCTGGAATTCCAACTTGAACAAGCTCTTTCCTCGGCCTTGAAGTAATTTAATAAGCCCCTCAATATTGGCACTGAATTATTTCTTTTAGACATTGTTACCATGTGTCCTCTGCACACATCATTATCACAGTTAAATCTGCAGATCTTGAAATTCTTCAACTACCCCAAATCTCTGTTTTGGATTTCTTGTGCATGGTTGACAATATTGAAAATATCTGATTTAATCGCTCTCATTCATGGACTTCCAGCCCATCCTAATAGAATCTGTAGAATTTTGAATATGAACAAAAACTAGTTCATTTGTGAATCGCTATGCTAGAAAAAAAGCAACCGAGATGAAATTTTAAAAGAGACGGAATACAATACAAACAATTCATAGTTTTGCCTACTGACATAAAAAGTTTGCCACATGATAAATAAACTTTTCAGTCTAAGTTATCTTTTTATGATTCTAGTATCTTTTTAGTGTTTATAATTTAAAACTGACATATCACTTTGTATTGTTATTTGGTGTTTCAACTAAATAAAAGCTGTAATATACTGTTAATTAAGGGTTCAGAAAAATACTGTTTTTATATATTGGAAAAAAAGATGTATTTCTATTATTCTCTTGGAAAAGCAGTGGTCCTTATTGAATTGGTCCATTTTCAACTCTTTGATAATATGATATATACAAGGATTCATGAGTTCTTCAAATTTTCACTAAACCTGTGTTTCTTTTCTTTTTGATGACACAATATATTCTGTTTTTAAAGATTATTTTCATTTTGTTTGATTTAAAACTCTGAATTTTGATTCTCAATTATCAAAGCTTTTCTAACTAATGAATGGGTGTCTGAGAGCCAAAATAAATCTCTGCCTCTGTAATGAATATGTAACTATGAAAATTATATCTGTCCTCTCAATGTACATTTATAGGTTACTTACATCAAATTCCTTCATTATAGGCTCACAAAATAGCCAAATAGCTAGTGGACATTGTCAGTTCTTTGGGGACTTATTGTTTTTCCCATAGGAGTTTAGGACTAATGGATTGAATCCAGCTAAAGAAAGGACAAGAAGTTAGAATCGGAGGAATAGCTGGATTTCAACATCATACAACTGGTAGAGAGAATAAACCTTTATCTTAGTACACACCAATACACATTATCTGAAAGTGCCCTAGAGTTAGATTCAATAATTAGAATTAGACAGTGAATTCAATAGATTTTGATTTGCTAATAAAAGTCTCTATAAAAGTAATGTTGCAATCTTACTGAAATTGTGATAGCAATGCATTTTGCACAATAAATATTTTTCAGATTAGTTTACAAGTTTTAACAGCAACTTTAGGCTATAAGTGTCTGTATGAGAAAGCATGGGGAATGCTTACATAGATGGGAATTAGAGCAGTGATTGAGAGGGTGAGACAATGGCTGCCAATACACATGTTTCTTTTGAAACGACAGGAATATTTTAAAAGCTAGTCCTACAATTCTGTGATTAAAAGAAAGCATTGCTTAAGATTATTTAAGCGATGAGATGGTTTCTCTGTGAATTATTTCTTAGTAAATGCAGACCGTAGGGAAAGAATTAAAAACAGGCTCAGAGTCACCATCAATAACTGCTACTGTTGCTCTGTCCACTACATCCTGTGTTTGCACCGTGATGCCAACCTGTTTTACACAAACATTATACATCATCTGCAGCTTACAAAACATGTTTTCATGCCATAGAACAGTATATACATTTTTCAATATTCAATGAATATTTTTAAAAATATGCTAAACAGATATTTAAATCATCTGTTAGCTTTCAATTGTTACATATTTTAGCCATGTCCGTAATTTTGATCCATGTAGTTTTGGGACATATTGAATGAAGTCTCTGGAATATTTTAATAAACATGGTTATTACAACAAAATGATAGGACTAATTTAAGGGCAAATTCTGTAATTTTGTGAACGATTATACTTATTTGTACTTTGGCAAATATCTTCAATCCACAATTCTGTCCAACCTATATTTTATTTTTGTTCATCCAAACATATACACATCTACAGTTTTATTATCTTTGATGATAAATAAATGTCAAATCTCAAATATAAATGCAAGTGGCATCTTTCATTAGCTTGTTCTTTGCTTTTCTTGTGTGTTTTATTTGGATAGTGTAATACTTGTCTCAAGAGAAGCAGTGCTATATACATGTTCTTTGTACACATTCTTAACTTTTGAGTCTCTAGAAGTTTTAAATCATTATTTGAGCAAGAATGTGATATTTAGCATTTCCCAAAGCATCTCCATCTGCGGGTAATAGTGCTGTTTAACCACCGACAAATGTTAGAACTATTTTCAGTCAGATAAACTTTTGGTCTAAATGACCCATTTAATTACTGTGCATGGATGATGGTTAACTTCACTGGGTCTGGGATTCACTAACCAGCTAGACAATGGACACACCCATGAGGGACTCTCATGGTCAGATTCTGTGAAGGGGAAGATACAGCCTAATTATGTTTAGCGCTGTCTGGTGGCAGTCCAGTTAAGTAGCTTCAGAGGAAAGGAGTTTTGTTCTTGGCCTGTTTGTCTCCCCTCTATGGGGAAGGTCAGCTAAGCTGTTAATTCACTGTTATTAGGACCAGCTCATTGGCCTTGCAACAGTGTCTGAAGATCAGCAACTCTCCAAGAATCCTCTTCCATGCCTAAAATGCTACAGTGGTACCACTAAGATAGTCAGCTTCACGAATGAAATAGTAACCAAACTATCACCTTCTCTTGTGTGATTTTTTTTTGCCAGTTTTGGATGACCTAGAGAACATCCTGTAAGCCAATATTATAAAATCCTTTTATAATATGCATTCATTCTATTGGTGCTCTTCCTCTAGATAACCCTGATGCAACATACAAAGAAGTATAACCAACTCATTCTAGTGTATTTAAGTTTGATTGCATCATTAAGTAGCAACTGTGGACAGGGTAATGTGGCTGACTCATCACTCATTTCTGTGTAAATACCCACAATGTGTTTCTACCATTTATAATAGAGTAGCACACACGTCTAACTCTATGACTGTGCATCTGTATTCGAAACGGGTGCTTCAAATATGTGTTTTCATCTCAACCGCTAGATAAGCTCTTTGGAATATAATTAGATGTGTGAATGCATACAATACTTATCTTTTAGTTTCAGAAATTCTTTCCAGTAGAAAATTAAAACTTTCTCCTCTTAGCAATAAGTATGGGTTACATTTTCTAAAGAAAAAATAATTAACCAGCGTATGTTTTTTTTTTACCTTGATTTAGTTTATGTTTTATTTATATTTCATGTTTCCCATCACTCTACAATGTCTCTTCCACACATTTTATTGTTGGAACATACAATTCTAATATTTTCCAGTATTATTTTAATATATCTATTCCCATTTTCATAGTCATCTGTAAACTATCATTTTTATAACTAAGGTCTTATCAATATGGACAATATTTTAACAGTTGTATACACATTTGCATATGTATTCTCTGAATCATTCATCTTCTTAAACTATGAAAAGTACCCAAAACACTAAGAAAGCAGCAGACATTTTTGCATATGAGATGTAAGAATTTTAGAAATTGCTTTTTAACTCTATATTGGTTACAGCAACAAGTTGTGAAAGCTAATGCCTTTTCTTAGACTCATGAGAGAAATAAGATAAGACATATGACTCAGAAATTCAAAATTATATAGACAAGAAAATTAGGTTCTAGCTAAAAGTTGGCTATGCAGAGCAGAAGCGACGTGAACTATGAAGTTGTGGGAATATTTTTACATGGGGATTTTGGTGAATTTATGTAACCTGAGTAGAGGTCAGGGTGTGGTAGAGAACGGGGAGTGGATGTAGAGTCTTTTTCATGGGATTCTTATCAAACACTTCCACCAGGTAACTCCAGCTAGACTCTGTCTGATTTAATCTCCCTATTAATTCAGGCATAAGGAGAATAATGGTGATTAATGGATAAATAGCCACCAACTTCTTCAAAAACATACATTCCAGGGAAAATGGGTTTATTAGAGCGACACTGTGATCCCTTATTAGTGATTCAGAAACAACCCTTCCCAGTTCACCCTTCTCTCTTCTGTTACCCTTAGGTAAGGTTGGTATTATCAGCAGGTGTCAGCTTTTAAGAAAATTACATTAAAATTTTGGTTACAAACAGATACAGATGAGGAGAAAGGATGTATACAACAGAAGGCACTTTATAAACGTCACAGCTCTACAACACAGGCCTGTTGAAATATTGCATTCATTCGGAAGATTCAAGAATACCCTGACACCCTGTTTCTTTCCCACCTGAAAATAGGCCTCTAATACTATAGCAAAGTAATACATCAGAGACTATACTGTTACAATACACATAACAGTCCAAGGGTAGCCTACAGAAATTAAAAAGTCAAATGTAGCGGAAAACTGTAGACACAAAAGGAATTAAAATCTCTGGAGACTGTATCTATAACAAATATCAAACAAAATAAAAGTCAGTAATTGTCTCATTAAAATTCTACTTAACACAATCTCTAATATTCAGAACAGGATGCCTATCTTCTACCAATTAGAAGCATTTCAAAAGTTTATTTTTTAAAAATAATATGCTGAAAAAAACTAATCAAACACCTGAACCAGACGGATGGAGGAAAGGATGCTGAAATTATCTGATAGGTAATTTAAAAATAACTGAAATGAGCATATTAATAATTCTAATGGAAAAATGAATAGGAGAAAATAATAGCTATAAGCAGAGAAAATGAAATTCTAATAAAATAATGAAAAAGAAGTACTAGGAATGAAAAAAACAATTTTCAGAATTCAGAAAATCCAGGAGTGTGTTCAAATGTCTGACAAGTGCAATTGGAACAATGGTAGAAGACCAACTGGGACATAAGAAGAGTGGACAATGGTGGAGTTGGTCCATGGTTAGTCATCAGTACCTAGCTACAGATACTGGGGGTTCAGAGAAACCGAACAGGCTCTGTATTTGGACTTTTTCATCTGGACAGTCAACTCCCCAGTAATGACACGGAGACTATTATTGATTATGAAAGATTGGTCTATAGCTTAGGCTTGTCCCACTAGCTCTCATAACTTAACCCATTTCTAGTCATCTACATGTTGCCACATGACTTGTTGCTTTTACCTCTCCTCCTGCATGTCTCGCTCTCCCTGCTTCCTGCTTCAGACTCCACCTCTCTTCTTTGCAGCGCTCTCTGCCCTCAGAAGTCCTGCCTAACCTTCCTCTGCCTAGTTGTTGACCCTTAACCCCTTTATTAAAACAGTTACAGTAACATATCTTTACACCATGTAAGGGAATATTCCACAATAAAGACCCATGGATATCTACCAATAAATTCAATATTTAAGCTACTGAAACCCAAAGACAAAAAAGAATCTTGAAATGAATGCCAGAGTCTTGAATCCTATTTGGAAGAATGTTATTCACATTGTTAAAATATGTTTCTTTGTTTTTAAAAATGTACTTTCCTGCATGTAAAACCCAAGTCACATGCTTGTATATTGGCTTTGACAAAGTTCTGCCTGAGTGAGCAGAGTGCGAGACTCCAGATGACTTCTTAGAAGATACACTTTTCTGAAGAAGAAATTATTCTGGGAAATGAATTATGGGATATTATAATACTAACTATCTTTTGTCTGTGATTGGTGCAGAAGACTTGTCTGTTTCTCTCAATCATGTTTTAAATAAATGCTGATTGGACAGGTAGGAAGTATAGGTGGGTCAACCAGACAGGAAGTAGAGGCAGGGTGAGGAGAACATCTGGGAAGCAGGAAGCTCCCTTGGCATTCCTGCTTAGTCCATCTACGAAGCAGGATGTAAGCTGCTCACTGAGAAAAGGTACCGGCCATGTGGCTTGCATGGATGGGAACAATGGGTTAATATAAATTACGGGAGCTGGTAGCAAGACTGAGCTAATGGGCAAGTCAGTATATAACCTAATATAGACTCTCTGTGTGACTTTCTTTGGGGCTCGCCGGCTGTGGGGTACTGGGCAGGACAGAAATCCCAACGAGCAGGCCCCTCATGTTACATGTGATGAACAATATACCATAGCCATTTGAGAATTTTGCATCAATAGACTTTATTTACAGTTTGATACATTTAGAGTATGGATGGAAGAACTGATGTTTAAATATCAGGCCTTTCTCATCGACCTATATTAATTCTTATAGCAATGTTGGTATCTTATATGTGACTATTCAGAAAAGCATCATTTGGGTATATCAGTTAAGTCAGTCACTGTTTGCAAGATATGTGTTTGTGCATATGTGTGTTTATATGTATATGTATATATATATATATATTTGTTTGTACACATGTATTTGCAAATATGGTAATGTCTGCTCTCAGGGAATAAATACATCAAGGATAAGTTCATCATACTGCCTTCTTATCATGGCTATTTCCAGATACATCCACCTGTCCTTAATAACTTGCAAGATGGCTTTCTTTCTCATTCTTTAAAAGAGTCAATAATCCTATAAATTATAACTTTTTACTTTTACAATGGCAAAGAATCAGATCTTCAAAATGACATTCAGAGCCATGCTTCTTTTATCTCTTCTAGTCCACATGATATTTTATGCTTATTATTTCACCGCATCCCAGAACCTCTATCTGGATTTTACAGCCCCATCTCGCTGGTTTTATCTACTACTTAGGTTGGTAATAAGCTTCTTTCATAAAAGACGTTGACTTCCATTACACCATTAAAATATTATGCAGATATGGAAAATGTACAGTCTTCCTGTTTTGTTCACTTTATTTCAGATTTTACATTAAAATGCAACTTCTTAATATCAAGGAAAGAAAATATTAATTGGAGTCTTGAAGTGTTGCAAATATATTTTTCTTAGAATAATGAAGTTTTCCAATTTGCATACAATTTGAGAATATTTATAGATATCTATGTACAATAAATTAATTATCTTTATATATGTGAGGTATTAAATTAAAAATACATTGTTTTTCATTAACCAAAATGTCTTAGTAGTCAAAGTAAAAGAACTATCTGACAAGAACTTTAACTCTTTGAAGAAAGAAATTGAAGAGGATACCAGAAAATGGAAGAATCTCCCATGCTCCTGGATCGGTAGGATCAATATAGTAAAAATGGCAATTCTTCCAAAGGCAATATATAGAT
>JAQHUG010000038.1:4141385-4152035 GCA_028555095.1 Dicrostonyx torquatus | reverse complement strand
TCCTACTGAATGGGAGAAGATCTTCACTAACCCCACATCAGACAAAGGCCTGATCTCCAAAATATACAAAGAACTCAAGAAACTGGACATAAAAATTCTAAATTCCCCAATTAAAAAATGGGGTAATGATCTGAACAGGGAATTCGCAACAGAAGAAGTTCGAATGGCCAAAAGATACTTAAGGTCATGTTCAACTTCCTTAGTGATCAGGGAAATGCAAATTAATTTTAATAATTAAAATGGTTCAAAATCTCTGCCAGAATAATTTTACAACTTGCTGATCTGGAATATGTAGCATCTCCAGCAATGATCTGCAAGGTCTGGTGGGAAATTCAGAGTACTTTGCAATACCTTGTGTTGCTCTGAAAATCCTCAGGATGCTCTTGACTAATTCCATAAGGACAGGGTTCTGGCCTTTATATTTGGCAGCCTGGAGATTTAGAGAAAAGTAATACTGCCTTGCAGAGTAATGCATATATTATGCATTTTTATATAATATATGCATATATACGTAATATATGTATACATTATATTATGGTGTGTGCATGTGTATGCATGCACACACAACACACAATAGTAGGTTTCCAAATGTTTTAGTCTGCATATTTATGAGTATACTCTATGCACTCCGTGTCTGCAGGGAGCATAAGGGAGATCATATCTGCTGTGGTGTTAAAGAGGGTCATAAGCACTCATGTGGATGCTGGGAAATGAACCTGGGTCTCTCTAGGGGATTGAATCCAATGTCACTTCTATTCAAAATCTGTTTCTGCAATTTAATGCAAGCATCTCATTCAGAATTTCAGTAAAGCCATTTTAAAAAGGTGTCCAGTTAGAGCACATAGGAAATCTGCTGGAAATCTTGCCAATCTGCAAAAGACTTTTACTCATTAACTTCCCCAAGGATAAACTTTCAGCTGGATTAAAAAAAAATACACTTATATTATCTCATTGTGTGCTTTTCTATCTTTTCCTGTATTCCTCAATTAATTTGCCTAACGTGGTGATTAGATATTGGTTTTCACTAACAATGTGTGAAGAAAATGATTTAAAATATGATAGTGAAACCATTGCTGAACTATATATATATATATATATATATATATATTTCAATATATATATATTTCAATTGAATGGTATTCATGTGATCAGTAAAGTAACAAGAGAAAACCACTGTCCTCTTTAATTTTTTTATAAGTTGGCCCCTCATTTTTTCCCCAAAGACATGCATCCTTATATTCTCCTTACTTTTCTATGCTAAAACCATAAACTTACTCCTGGATTTTCTGGCATTATAGAACCAAGACAATAAGGATAAAGTAACTAATAATTAATCTGAGTATCTCAAGCAATATATGGACAAACCAATAAAATATAATATGTCATGCCACTGTGAGAATAACAGACCTGTTAGTATGTGTTAAGAATTTTTTATGATTTGCTAATAATCCAGAAATATATCATTGTACAAAGTAAGTTTTAAGCTCTAATTCTCTATAATTTTCAAACTGTTAAATTCTTTTCTGGAAGGCAAAACTGTGGTTTTTAAAATTACACTACACACGGTGGTCACATCTGACTCGTGGGAGCTGAGATCGGTGTGTATGGCTTCATTGTTTGGCTAAGGAAACACAATACATAGAGACCATTTCTAGGAAATAAATAAAGAAAAAAATGCCTTAAGTTTTTAAAATTTATAATTAAAATGTTAAGGAAAGTATGGTGGTTGGAATGAAAATGGCTCCTATTGTTGCAGAAAGTGTGGCGCTAGGGTAGGATTTAAGCTTTCAGCTCAAGCCAGGCCTTAGTGGCTCACTCTCTCTTCCTGCTGCCTGGGGATTCAGATTTAGACCTCTCAACTACCTCTCCAGCACCTTGCTTCCTGCCATGATGATAACGGGGTAAATCTCTGAAAGTGATGAAGTGAAACATTGTAAGCCAGCCCCACTTAAATTTTCCCCTTTATAAGAGTTGGAGGCGTCATGGTGTCTTTTTCACAGCAATAAAACCAAAACTACGATAAGAATGAAGAAAGGGACAAATTCCAAGTATGATGAAAGAGACAGAATTTATCTTTACAATTATATCATTGGATTTCTTGCTACAGGAAAAAAAATAAACTTTGAATACTCTGATATTCTTGAATTACTTTTAGAATTTTAAAAGTGAACCTAGTTATTTCTGTACAGCAATACTTAAGTTGTAATAAAAATCACTTGTTTATTTAATATTTGTGTTAGTGTCACTAGGGGTGGCGATCTCTATCATATGCAAAGGTAACAAAGTGTAGCACTGGTCTGTAAAACAGCTAGAAATTTAGCTTCGGCATCAATTTAGATTACAAACATGCAGAATCCATGAAAACTCACTGTCAATTTCAGTTGTAACTTTGAAAATAATTTGAAAAAGTAAGCCTTGAATATTGATATTTTTAAAATTAAAGAAGAAAGAAAGTTGGAAGGGGCACTAAAGGAGGAAAGCGTGTTCTAAGTCTTTGTGACTTAAACTCTAAGAATAGAGAAGTTGTGTTAAGTGAGTACCTCTTATATTTCATGTATATATAACCTGATGACATAATAAATTTCAATGGAATTGGTTTAGAGAAATATTAAGTTTTTACATTTTCATTATCTATTACTTGGTATGATTTATAGGAAATAGTTATGAATCTTAACATTATTGTTAAAAGAATTTCGCATCGAAAATCAACAGTTAAACCATCTCTCTTTTAGGCTGGAGAGACGGCACAATGGTTAAGGGAACTTACTGTCCTTCCAGAGGACAGTTCAGTTGTCAGCATTAAACTCTGGTCCCAGCTCACAATTGTCTGTAACTCCAGTTCCAGGGGATCTGGCCTCGGCTGACACACTCAAACACATACTACCATATACAACATACACAAAAATGAAAGCAAATTAAGTGAGAAAAATGTGAATCAACAATCAGGTTTTGCTTGTGTAAGGGCTCAGGGTTCTGCTATTCACTGCCAAACTCCATGCTGTGATTGATTCTAGGGTGGATAGAAAAGTCATTGTCTTCAGTACCAACCGATGATCTCACGATACCCCATCATACACATGTTCTAACATTGTTCAAGTAAATAGGTCACAGAGCAAAACTAAAGGTCATGAATCTGAGAAAGGAGCTATAATCAATGTGGACATGCATGGTTTGTTAGGGAGATGGGAAGGGAGATGAGCAATTGTGTAAATGCCTTAATCAAATTGGTGTCTAAAAAAAATCTATAAAGAATAATGAAATAAAGAAAAAGTGGCCCTAACCTTTTGGACTCTGCGTGATGTCTTCCTAGAACGATCTCAGAATGCTGTGTATGCTGCATTTTTGCATTAAATTTTTTTTTTAAATGTATGCAGATTTTCATTATTGCTGTTTGGCTGGCTTCTTAAATTTCTCTATACTTTGTACTATGTTTTCTGACTCTGACCTTGAAAAGATAGAACCAGAAATTCCCAAATTCCTCTAAGGATTCCATTGCCAAGTCGTTTACAGTAGTGAATGACAATCTGTAATCGTATCCTGACCCTGGTGGGATGGCTCCTCTGTTAAAGGCATTGGTTCTTCAGGCCTGGGAACTTGACTTTCACTTCAGAACTTTTTTTGAAGGAGATAACCAAAAAAGACATCTTAATTTGGCATGTGCCTGCTCTTACATGGGTATGAGCACACACACGTAACATAAACAATAATTAATAAAAACAAAAAAACCTTCATTATTTGAAATATTAATTTATTCCATTCCGATTTATATAATCATTTATATCAATTAACATATATTAACTATTACATAATGATTAGTAATATTTAATTAATTAACAGCTGCAGTAATTCTAAAATGACTGACAAAACCACCAACTCTGAAGCTTTCCTTCTAATATCCAAAGTCTGGACTACTCAAAATCCATGTAGAAAGTAATTATTATTATTTTCAGTCATATGTTTCACTGTTAACTGATAATTTTCTTTAAGAATACACACATTTTATTCATCTACCCATACTTGTTAGATTATATGTATTACGTCACTGTTTCAGGACAGTCAACATGTTAGTGGTCTCAAAATGAAGAACTATTAATGTGCACAGGTTTTCTCTTCTGGTCTTTTTCTTCCCTTTAAAAAGACATGTAAGCTCCTTTGACATTAATTAAGTTGTTAAATTTCTCAGAGGCATTTCTGTCAGAGCTGGTAATAATTTCACAGGTGCATAATTATATTAAGTTCAATCTCAATCTAGTGTCTACCAGGGAAAAATAAAAAATCAAAAGGTGATAGCTCAAGTTTTATTTCCTGTTATTGAAAAATTACGCCTTAATCTTATCTACAGCTAGAGGAAAAATCTATCCGCTTAATTTTATTAGTAGATGATTTTCTGATACCCTATCACACCTATCACATCTCATAAGAAGATGGTCCCAGATAAATTTCAAGGCAATTTCAAGTGCCCAATACCATGTATTAATTCAAGAAGTTGTAAAGGGAACACCCTCGCCCCAAGGAAAACCACAAAACATCCCAGATGAGGCCCAATCAACAGCAAATTTTTGACCACTATGCCTGTAACAGGAGGAGCAACAGGAGCAAAGAATTAGCAGCTAAACGATGTAGTTTTCCTGGGATTCTTTTTGGATATAAAGTAACAAGGTTTAGAGAAGCTGACTCATAAAACACCAGAGTTTTCTTCCTGATGTTTAGATGTCCACCGGTGCAGTGAACAGCACATACAGTCGTTTTATGTAAGGGAAGGGGAAAGTCAAGGCATTCTTGTTTCTCTTGCAAATTCCTTGCTTGTTTTTTCTCTTCTACCTACTCTAACCCCTCCTCTGTCCCATGATACTGGGTAAGTGATACCACAGAGCTCTCTGCTTTACCTGCTTTTACTGCAAAAGTCACATGATGCACAAGCGCAAGATCTCTTACCTTTCTGGACCCCCATCACATGAGAAGGGACACCTCTTCTCTGTCATTTGGGACTTTTCTCTCTGACAAGTCTCTCAGTCAACCTTGGGAGACCCCGGATTACAATTTTTGCTACCATGACCCTTACCCCTTCTGCTCCCTCATGGCTCCTCTTGACTTCTTTCTGGAAGTTCCTCACTTCCCCCTCGGAGTTGCTCCAGGGTCTGCGACCTCTTCCTTGTCTCCTTCCCATTGGATTGGAGATGCGTGCTCTAGCTCTCCTTCTACCCGGCTCAGTCTACAGTTCATGAGCTTTGTTCCCTCCCTAGGCAAGCTGCCTGCTAAGTCCCGCAGCTTCTCTATGTTCTTGAGGCTTCTGTACTGCTGGAACCCAACTGTAGCGGGAGGTTCCTGCGGGTTCCTCCTTGTCCCTTATGACTATACTGTTCTCTTTATTAGCTGCTTAACCCTCTCTGTGGCAGAGTTCTTTCTCTTTTTGGGACCCTTCCTCTTTTTCTTCTTGGACTCAATTCCTTTCTCAGACTCGGAGACTTCGTTAAAGCCTCGCTGTCTTACTGAACATGACTTGGTCCCAGTATAGCTTGATAGCCAAAGACGGCGCATTCCAAATTCTCACAGTTGGCAACATGGTTAGTTACCTTATAACAAAGTTCTTTAATGTGTTCAGAACTATAGTTGTAGTCATTCTATGTACTAATGTTTTTAATTATGAAAATATGCCTTAGCCCTCTGTATATATTTTCAAAGTTAAGACTAAACAAGAAACTAGAAGCAAAAAAATAGTCTATTCAGATAACCCTAATAACAACTGTCTATAAGTCTATTGTCAGTTGTAGGAGGTCTGGAATCCTTTTCTCATCTCCTTGGGCGTCAATATGCATGTGTGTCTGTGTTCAGACATCTACACACAATCATACACACAAATATATATATAATTATACATATTATATGTATAATTATATATATATGTAGAGAGAGAAGTAAATAAATAATTAAACATTCTTTATGTTAAAGTAAAGGGAGGTCAAAATAAAAGGATAAGAATGCAAGAGGAAGAGGGATAGGGAAATGGGAAGAGAGAAACTGTATTAAACTACGAATCTTACAATGTGCAAGAGAACCCAAATGATTGAATCTGAAGTTTTAACACCAAATTATATCATTAATTCGAACCCTATAATACCAAGAGACCCCCCACGGCTGCTGGCCTGGGGGACCTGGGACAAAAGAAGTAACCAGAAAGCTGAACTCTATAGAAAGGCTATGAAAACAAAATTGAAAAGCAGAATACAAAAAAACTAGAAAATAAAATTTTATGTTTATAAAAAAAAATTGTAGCTATATCACTGTTTCTACTCCTAATATGTCCGCTAATCTTTCTTAATTACCTCTCCCATTGCCACCCACAAAAACTTACTATTCCTTATGTAACAACTCCAAAGTCCTGATTTTCCATCTTCTGTTTTTCAGTACCTTCCATGGCAAAAATTCTGTTAATTATTTCAAACAAAACACTTTTAGAGTGTTAGTAGCACCCTATCCATCAATCATGCTGATTTTGATCATTTAAATATTGTTTATTCTTCTGACTGTAAATATGTAAAGATGACACTGTGCCACATTGTATGGTACAGAAAGAAAAAGAGAAGAATTTCAGAAAGCAAGACCGTCCCTTCACTTCATAGATGACAGAAGAGTTTGGTCCAATCTAATCAAATAAGAAAAGAAGCAAGAAATAACCAAAGAGAAATAAATACCAGAGGAAAATATTTATAGCATACCTTTGTATGTCAGAATACAAAGCACATATAAATACAGCCTTGGATTCCAACACTAAATTCCATAAGGATACAGTGTGCCTCTAATTGTTTTAATAACTGACAGATGTTTTGAAGTAAACATCAGGACAAAACCAGGAAGGGAAACTCATTCATGAACTAAACAAAGAGTCTCAAGGTACTAGAGTAGCTGCCTTTACATGGGATGCAATCCCATGAGGAGTAATGCTGGCAATATCTTACAACAAAATTATGTTTAGTAATTATAGTCTCAAAAAATTGAGTTTAGCTAATTAATATTCAAAGTTGAATGGAGTAAAATAAATAAGAACAATTGCTAGCTGCATTGAGTATATTGTGTCTTATTATTTACTGATTAATCGGCTGCCACCAGAGAAAACAAACCTCAGAACATATTTCCGGCATCTCAGTGAATATTTTCATATGTCACTTTATATGAGTAATTAATTTGCTATCTCATTTACTTCCAATTATTATAAGTTATTTTGCTACCACACTGGCTGATTTTCTGTCTATTCTTAAGTTTTCTAATAATTCCCTAAAGACTAAATTCCTCGTGTATTGCTATATTAAATTGTAGGTGGAAAGTCTTAAGTTCCTTAACAAACTGAACACTCCCAATGCAGCTGCCTTGCAACCTTTCCTTTATTATTGGCAATGCTTAGAAAGCTTTAAATTTTAAAGTAAGCTAATATGGTATTTTCTACCATGCATTAAGAAAACGAAACAAACAAAAGGCAAAAACCTTAGTCTTGGTGGTTAAGAAAAAGTGCTGCTCTCTCAGAGGACCTGGATTTGGTAGCAGAACCCATAACAGGCGACTCACAACCATCTGGAACTCCCATTTCAAAGGCTCCAGTTCCCTCTTCTGTCCTCTGATGGCACCAGAGAAACTTATCACACACATATGCAATGTCAGCAAGCCACTCATAAAATAAAATGTGTAATTTGTTAATACAAACCATCAGATAACATGTAACCACTTTCTTTAAAAGTATATTACTCTGGAGAAACATCAATGCTGTTAGGATCCAGTATATGTAGATAGAAGGTTGGAAGAGAAAAAAATCATGCCCCATCATTAGTGAAGAAAAAAGCCTAATGAAAGATGAGATGGGATTTAACATGATCTGAATGTCTTTACTTTATGGCCTTACCACAGTCGCCTATAAATAATTAACAGTCAGTGTCCCCTGAGCTCTCTCCGGCTTTGTCAGCAGAATCCTGGGTCTATCGGCTGAGATATCGTTCTCCTGTTTCACAGTTTTACTTATCACCGAGCTCAGTTATTTTTATTTTTTAATTTTATTGACGCTTCTCTTTTTTGAGTGCCCTTGGAAATACTAATATCGCTTCAGCTGAAGATTCACATAATTTAAATTAGCTGCTCATTATAAGTAAGATTATAAAAATCAAATAGGCTCTTTGGGATTGTTATTTATGATGAAAAAAATAAGACAGCATACCCAACTTTGCTATATGTCACTTTGAGGAACAAACAGCACTTTAAGACCAAAACAGGACTTTACATACCTCCTTTACATTTTACCACGATTTTAGTTACTTAATTTCATTTTCATTGTTAGAGGAAGTGCCTTTTAAGTTTCGCAATACTGAGATATTTGCTAGATGTAATCATTATACAAATATACTTTTAAATCATTTTAAAAAGAATCGGCCAAAAAGGTACTTTAAACCTTGTACTTTCTACAACCAGGATGCAATTTAGTCTCATAGCACAATTATCATTATCAGAAAATTATCAGTGATAAAAGAATCAATAAATTTCAAACAGTTGATAATTTTTCCAATAATATGTACTCTGCAGCTAATCAGATGATCATGAGGACTTTGTCTTTCAGTTTGCTTAGACTGTGGATTATATTTATCAGTATATGTATACAAAACCATTCTTGAACTTCAGAGATCAAATCTACTTGATCACTTTGTATGTGTTTCTTTGTTTTGGTTTTTGTTTGTTTTTTGTGTCTTTTGTGTTCAGTCTGCAAGTATGCAAATATTTTGTCGGAAGGCCTTGCCGGTGAGTCAGCAGTTGAAATCTATCATGGCTTGGCAATGGTTTCCAAAAACTTGAGAACATGGAGACGCCCTCCCTCCCCAGAGAAACTTTGGGCTCTCTATCTGCCCTCATCTGAAGCATGTTCCGGGGACCAGAGAGCTGACTTTATCTGAGCCTTCTCTAAACCAGATGCCTGATTTATCTAGCTTGACCCTTTGCAGAGATATCCTCAAGAAGCCTCCCCTGACACACAAATCATAAGTTAGACTTGTGCTAGGAGTCTTATGATAGCCATACCACATAATGTAAATTATGGTTTGCCCCTAGGCTCCCCAATCCTACATATTCCTTATACTCTGGGAAAAAAAAGTTGATCTGATTCACAGAAATCTATCTCCTGGAGTGTTGTCTCCACTCTTGAGCATACAAGAATCTCTGTCCTTGCTTCTGTCCCTTTGCCTTCCTAGACTGATGGCCTTTGGAGCACAAAGACAAAGGGCATGCCACAATATTTTATTGAGAATATTTTATATTGTTCACGAGAGAAATTGGTCTGTAATTATTTTTTTCTTTCTTGAGTCTTTATGTGGTTTTGGTATTAGGGTAACTGTTGCCTCTTTTTAAAAATTGGGCAATATTTCTTCTGTTTGTAATTTGAGAAGTATTGTCATTAATTCTTCTTAGAAAGTCTGGCAGAAATCTGCATTAAAAAATATCTGACCCAGGTCATTTTTTGCCTTTCAATTACTGCTTTTATTCCCAGGAGTTACAGGTCTGAATGCATTGATTATCTGATCTTGATTTAACATTGTCAGATGGTATATATCATGAAAATTATCCATTTCTTTTAGATTTTACAGTTTGGTGGAGTACAGGTTTTTGAGACATGTCTGTATGATTCTCTAGCTTTCCTCTGGTGTTATTACCTCCTTTTTGTCTCTAATTTTGTTAATTTGGATCTTATTTTTCTACTTTTTAGTTAATTTGGCTAAGGATTTGCCAGTCTTACTGATTTTTCTCAGAGAAGCAACTATTTGTTTCATTGATTCTCTGTAATGTTTTGTTTGTTTGTTTCTATTTTGTTGTTTTTAGCTCTGAGTTTGGTTATTTCTTGACATCTACTCCTTTGAGATCTTATTTCTTATTTTCTTTCTAGAACTTTGGTAAAATACAATTTCAAATTGCTAATTATACTAAGGTGATGCAATGTTTACTCCCATTAATCTGAAAAGAAGGCCTTTTAAAAAACTTAGTTCCTTATCTTCTACATTGCTGCAGGAGATTAAGCCCTCTTGCTTTCAGCCAATGGCTTCTAAGATACCCGCCCAATGCGGGGCGTGGTTTTCATTTTAAAAAAAGCCGTAGCCACTCTCTGAGCTTGCTTGCTTCCGGCTTCCATGCTGACTGCTAGACGTGGCTTCCTGTTTGCGACCAGAGGAATGTGGTTTGGGACATTTATCTGTACGTTTTATACCCTACAATAAAATACCCCTTTTGTAATCAAATTGATGTAAGATTGTCCTGTGACAATATTTTGGCATTCGTCATTTGTTAGAGAGATGGTCAAAACCTGGGCTTTCACTAACAAAGCCACACCTTATGATTTGACCCAGTTAATCTCAGCTGTCCTGGAAAGTGGGTCAGAATTGCACTGGAGATGTCTTTTTAAAGAGGAAGCAAGAATTATAGTACAACAGGAAAGAGCAAAAGGAACTGAGATTTCCCTAGACAAAATTCTAGGTGATGGACCCTACTCTGACCCTCAGGACCAAGCGCTTTATGACGACCACACCCTGTCTGTGTGTACCACAGCAGCCTTAAAAGCTTGGGATAGAGTTCAGGAACCAGGACAGAGAGTGGAGTCATATCTTAGAATTAAACAGGGACAGAAAGAAC
>JAQHUG010000038.1:4119140-4135863 GCA_028555095.1 Dicrostonyx torquatus | reverse complement strand
AAGATATTCTATTTTTACTGTATATAGTTTTGTAGTAGGTTTAGAACTTTCTTACGTAAACAAAAGGGGGAGGTGCTGCGGGAGATTAAGCCCTCTTGCTTTCAGCCAATGGCTTCTAAGATACCCGCCCAATGTGGGGCATGGTTTTCATTTAAAAAAAAGCCGCAGCCACTCTCTGAGCTTGCTTGCTTCTGGCTTCCATGCTGACTGCTAGACTTGGCTTCCTGTTTGTGACCAGAGGAATGTGGTTTGGGACATTGATCTGTAAGTTTTATCCCCTCCAATAAAATACCCCTTTTTTAATCAAATTGATGTAAGATTTTCCTGCGACTATACTACATCTTGCAGGTTATACTTGATTCATGCTTCCCGATGTTCTGGTGTGCAACTAAGTATATATGTAAGGTATTGTTTTCTTACTGAATCCTATGAGGAGACACATAACTAGGAGTTGTCTTCTAATGCTAAATGTTCATTTGTTGGGTGAATTAAGGTAGTGTTCCATATACACAGCGTTCTTTATCATAAACTTTTGGATTTGTAAATATATTTAAGTATATTGGTATAGTATCTGTTATTAATGTCTTTTCCTAAATTAATACTGTTATGAAAACCAGGTGACTCCAGTTGCACAAGAGGAAAAGTCAAAATACACATGGAATAAACTTATAATACCAGAAAATGGAGCAGACTCAAAAATTAATAAGGATATCTCAAAAGGTGCAGAGACCATTTAATGATGCTCTCACTGAAGACCTTGAGCAATCTGTGCATAAGTAAGGCCAGCCAAAAATTATAATGCATTGACTACAATAAGAATCAGTGATACCATCCTAAAATTTAAGATAAATGTTTTAATCAATCACTCTATCAAGACTGAGGAACAGCATTGGAGCAAATATTTCATGAAGGCAGCCAAATCATGCAGGGCTCATTTGCAAGGATACAAAAGAAGAATTCTCCATTCTTCATAATTTCCCCAATCTTAATTCTTTCATTAGATAGAGTTTTAATATGGGATGTTATTCCTGATACAATTGATCACCAGTGATATAAATTCAAAAGCATACAGTCTTAACCAAAGTGCTGGAAATTGGAACTGATGGGAAACCATAAAATGATGTAGTTGGCTGTTTTCTTTTTTTGACCAGTCTGATCTTATAAGCCTACTAGAATTCAGCATCACTGATGTGTTGTCCAGCTGATGATGCTCCACATGCTTGCACCGAAATGGACAATGCATCCCCCATTCCGACCTTATGATAAGATAAAGGATATTAGCTTTAAATATAACAGGATATAATTGTCTTAGACTAGTTAGATTCCAGGGACTTTTCTAATGATGGCTGTGCAGCATAGGTAGCTTTCTGAACGTTGTATAAAATAAGAGATTCTGAACTCCTGCCATATATGAAGGCAATGATGTCGATCCTTTCTTTTTGCCGATACTGCCCCTTCATCTTTAAAACAGCAGGGGTTTACCTTTGCTGAATTTAATAATTTCCTTTTTTTCTAGAAAATAGTTGTCTTATTTTCATGATAGTGGACTAAGAAGATTTTACTTCCAATGCCCACTGGCACTCCTAATTGGAATTCTGTATGTTGATATTGTGTGGGGCATTTTGGTAGGGCGATGAGACAGTCAGTAGACTTTATTTTAATCTTATTTCTAAAATTATGATGGTTTTCACAATCTACTATTACCCGGGACTGAAACTGAATATAATCAGAATACTGTGAGGTCACGAAATAATTTCAAACAGCTGTTGTCAAGTGATCGAGCAGCCAAACCTGGCCATCTACCATTTATATGAAGAAATATAACGGAACAAAGAACCTTGCTCTGCACTGTTTCTTCTATTTGCTCTCCTGAAGAGACATGACTAACGCTGTATCAAATGCAGCTCCTTGCTCCAGGCTCAGGAAGCAAGAAACTTCAGTTTTTTGGATAGGACTCTCTCACCTTCCCACCCATCTCCATTTTTTTTTCCCATCTCCATTTTCTATGCAACTAATACATATCTGTTTTCAACTTCCTTTGAAAACTCTATTTTTTCATCCTTAAGAATCCTTCCCATAATCTTCCTGACCAGATAAAATTACCATTATGTAACATGAGGGCCTGCTCGTTGGGGTTTCTGTCCTGCCCTGTACCCCACAACCGGCAAACACCAAAGAAAATCACACACAGAGTCTACATTAGGTTATACACTGATTGGCCCATTAGCTCAGTCTTCCTACCAGCTCCCATAACTTATATTAACCCATTGTTCCCATCCATGCCAGGCACATGGCCGGTACCTTTTGTCAGCGAGGCAGCTTACAACCTGGTGGACTGGCAGGAGTGAGGGAAGAACTTCCTTCTTCCCTGTTCCCCTTGCGCCACCTCTACTTCCTGTCCGGTTTTCCCGCCTATACTTCCTGCCTGGCCAATCAGCGTTTATGTAAAACATGATTGACAGAATACAAACAATTCTCATGCACCACAAATATAAATATGATTGTCTTTAATGTTTTTCTTTGCTGCAGCTGAATATTGATTATATGATTCTTTAATGACTGTGACCTTGTTCCACTGCAAACACCAATAGGTTAGGTGTAGAGTTTTATTGTTGCTGTTTTGTCCTCTCCCCTCCACCTTCTCATGTTTTCTAGCACCTGGGATATGTTCTGGCACACTGTTTTCTAATTAACGATCAGCTGAGCAAAGCCTACTAGTGGATGATGAAAGAGGAGATAGCAATAGAAGCTGATAGTGTACAACCCGGAAGAGCAGTTAGGAAAATAACGAAGGCGATTCCACTCATTTCTCCAATGATTACTATCATGGTCCTAGGATCTTTTTAAAGAACCAAATGAATCACAAACACCTGAAAATCGTTATCAGGAAATAGACCTTAAAAAGCTTTTAAAATTCACAAGGACAAATCAAGTTTTATTGCTAAGACTGTCACAGTCACATTTTCAAATTTGTTTGTTTCTGTTTAATTTTTCCCGTTGGGGCTTATTTGTAAACACATTTAGATGTTTCAGGTGTGAAAACACAAAGGCTTTTTAAAAATAATTGTAATTAAAATAAATTAAACACAAATCTAAGCCTATGGTCTTCCAGTGCTCCATATATATTTAAGTATCAGACATGTATCAGACAGGCATTGGTCCTAAGTTTAACATAATTTGTTAAAGGTATATTGGAATTTGGAGTTTAAAATGAGAGCATGTTACTATATTTAAATTATCTTTATTCTCCTAATTTACCAATGATAGAGATGGATTTTTCTTTTGTTTCATTTCAAAATGGAAACCCAAAGTGCCTAAAACAGTTTAGATAATCAAGTCATATTTATAAAATCAAAAATGATTCATAAAATACCATTAAAGACAGTCTGTAGTTTTAGAGGACAATGTTTTCTAAATTCAGTACCAAATGATCTTTTTGTGAAACATCAAGTTTGCGAGAGTAGTAAATAATGAATAAAAATTAAAAGTTGATGCCTGATAACTTAATTTTAGTATCAATTTATTGGCCAAATGTAAACATAATATACCATCTTCATAAATTCTTTATATATTTTCTTTTCTCACTGTGTAGTTCTTAGATATATCAAGCTTTTACAGTGAATGTGCTTACTAAATGTTTATATTGAATAGCATTGTCAAACAAAAAAAAAATGTTTGCAGATTGTGTGCTCCAAGGAGAGACTCTTATCTATTGAAACAATCTTATATTTCACAAGTATACAACTTTTTCAACAGTATTGGAGTTTATTTAGCTATCTTGTAAGTATTTCGTTTTACTCACATACTAGTTCACTTTTTTTTTTATCCAAGAACATTATTTTATGCTGGACTGTGGTAGAGACTCACAATGGTTTAAACTGCAGAAAACATTGACTTTGGGTTCCTGTCCCTACATGGGTTATTTATATCACAACCCCTCCTTCACGGCTCAGGGAACCGTGAGGGGGAGATGAGAAAATACTGTAAGAGACAGAATTATGGGGAGGGCTGCTTTGAAACAGTGTATTCCACATATGACAGCCATGACAATATTGAAGGTACAGCAGTTATCACTACTTGCTGTAGACTGCACAGATTCAAACAAGTCAGCATCCCAGAAGGGGTGGGAGAGGGCTTCCTGGGCTCCCATCCCTAGCTGGGGAGATATTGACAGCTGATGAAGCCTGCTAAGGGAGGGGGAATCAATTCTCACCAGGTGGATGGTCACTCACTGTTAAGTAGCGTTAGAGGGATGTGCACCCATAAATATGTGGACAATTTAAGTGAACTCTATGGATTATAATAACAACATAAAAGAAGATGACATGAGGTTGATTGGGGCCCATAGTGGTAGGAGACCAAGAGGAGTTCGTGGGAGAGGGATCTAATGTGATAAAAATACATTGTATACATAAACAAAACTATTTAATATGAAATAAAATGTGATGTTTCAACAAGTATTTTAACACTGATTTAAATCTAATTTTGCACTCAGAGGAAGCATAAGATACACTGAGTTTTAAGTATGACTGTGTCAAGATCTTAACAGATTTTAGCAAATGAACCTATTAGTTAAGTAGATGATGAAAATACTCTACCAGTGGAGCAGTAAACACAGGACAAAGTCTTCAAAATTTTTCAACTGGCTTATATACCCATTTTTTTTTGTTTTTTCAAGACAGGGTTTCTCTGCAGCTTTGGAGCCAGTCATGGAACTAGCTCTTGTAGACCGGGCTGGTCTTGAACTCACAGAGATCCACCTGCCTCTTCCTCCCGAGTGCTGGGATTAAAGGCGTGCACCACCACTGCACGGCTTATGCACCCAATATTTATGTGAAATAAGACTTTGCCAAATGGTAAATCACTCATTTTGTATCTCCAAAATGATATTTAGGATAAATTTCTCACGCTCTGATTGAAGCCTGCCCATTATTTCTGGTCTGCATGCATTGAACTCATACATTTCACCACTTTTCTCACAAGAAATCTGAGTGGCCAGGCCCTTTCTATGTTTGAAGTCCTTTACTGTGTATTAAATTTCCACATCCATAATTTATTAACATCCTACATTTGTATAAATCTCTTCAGACTGCTGGCTGGCTTCTCTGTATCTCTTTCTGTCACAGTTATCTTATTGTAAGCACTGCAGAGAACTTTTTCCATGTTGCCGTTTAGAAATTAATACTTAGAGAAGACTATAAGACTGCCCAAGGTCAGATCTGTAGTAACGTGGGTACTCTCAGCCTTGAATTCATTTTTCCATCTTCTTTCAAATTGAGGGATTTTGTCTGTTGTCACACACTGACTCTTATTAAGTACTGTAAGGTCAAATCTGCCTCATATTGTAATCTTTCAAAAATCCTCTTTATCCAAATAAGCATTCGATTTTAATTTCATGATTCATTAGAATCTAGTACGAGATATTTTATTAGAAAGTTAGGTCCTTATGTAGTTGATTAATGCATTCAATTTATGTTAAAATATCCATTAACTGCCAGATGATGCAAAGGGTCGGATAAACACACCCTTTGTTTGCAACCATAATCCAGGTATAGAAACAGTTACTGTGATGGAGGATATATGATGTACAAGCCAGCAAGCTGAGGAGAGTGCTTGACTAGCTGAGGACTAGGGAGAACTTCTCCAGAAACATTTGGACATGGAGGCAGATGTGCAAGAGCGTTTCAGGACTTCATAATCAGACGCCACTACTTTTGCAAGTCACGGACCTTGAAATCCAAGAGCGAGAGTGCAATTTAATTTCCCTTAGTGATTTCAGAGTGAGTGGAAAAGCAAGCCAGGAGGGAAAGCCTTCACTGACAGGAATGACCCACATGCAGTGCTTTCCCTTTAGACTGGAGGTATATGCCAGGCTAAGCTGCAAGCCAGAAGACAAAAAGGCGAAAAAACAGGCAGATTAGAAAGGTTGTGCCAACAGAGAAATGATCCAGATTTGAAGATGTTTCAGATTTACTCTTCGTGTTTGATTAGACATAAATTTATATATAACGTCATGGTTTTCTAAAGCATACACACTCATGCACAATTTTATACCCTGTTTTAGCATGGTTTCAGTTTTAAACTCTATGTCTCTTTTTTTTTTTCTAGAGTCCTCAGGGTTTTGTTGTTATATTTTGTTTGTTTGTTTGTGGAGTGGTTCCCACGCAGGGCTCCTCTCTGTAGTCCTGGCTGTCCTGGAACTCACTCTGTAGACGAGGATGGCCTCAAACTAATGGAGATCTGCCTGCCTCTGCTCTCAGTCCTGGGGTTAAAGGCGTGTGACACCCCTGCTCACTCTTCAGTTGCTTCCACTTTGCAGTTATTCCCATACGTGTGTTCCAACTTTAGGACTGTCAGTTCTACTGTGAGTATGACAGTCTTCTCTCCTCATGGATGTTTTCTCAGACCTGGACTAGCAGGAGTCAGAAACTGGCATCAGCTGTGATGGTCCACATCCTCTCCTCGGAATGGTATACATTCATGATGGATTTTTTTACTCATCATTATACCGAGTGCTGGAAGAATGTGGATCCATAAGCCTTGAACTGAGAAAGGTACTTGAAGGTAAAAATTTAGGAATGCATATAAATTTTTGGGTGAGGCAGAGATTAAGAGTGTAGTGTTATATACAAATAAACAGTACTGGGCTGCAAGGTGATCATGTGTCTTCTACTTGTGGAGTAATTGGATGGGAATGTTTATTAATAAGATGAATGTCATATCTTTAATCTAAAATTAATATCAATGAGCTGGTGACACTAAATGGTATGTAGAAATTTTGAAGAACTGGTAAGGAGAGATTACTAAGGCTAGTGCATTAAGTGAAAGAATCTCATACCTCACTATCCTAAAATAATTGCTTTCATGAAACTACTCTTAAAAATCAGAGAAAACCAATACAAAAGCTTTGCTCTGTAAACTTGGTTAATTTTTGGCAATACTAGTCTTCAAACAATGTATATTTGAATATATTAAAAATAATTTGAGCCGGGCAGTGGTGGCACATGCCTTTAATCCCAGCACTTGGGAGGCAGAGGCAGGCAGATCTTTGTGAGTTCGAGACCAGCCTGGTCTACAAGAGCTAGTTCCAGCGCAGGCTCCAAAGCCACAGAGAAACCCTGTCTAGAAAAACCAAAAAAAATTCAAAAAATTGAAAACAAGTGATTATTTTAAATTTGGAATGTAGAAATCAATATGTGAAATATCATGCTATTATTAATATAATATCTGAATAACTTTAACATAACTGAACTTATAACATAGAATACAAGAGTAAAACAAAAATATTTTAAAGGATGAAATTTTAAAATGGTTTCTACGTTGGAATGATTCTAAGAGTAAAGAGAAAAACATCATCTCCACTCAACTCAGAAAACAGTTGTTAATGGATGTTAATATCAACATTACAGTCCGTGTAGGCGAGGGAAGATAAGGCAGAAAGGGAAAACAGAGAGGCTCGTGGATTTTAGTTAGAAGGAAGGGAACAAGAGCTAACTAAGCAACGTGTGAAGTCAGGAACCATGACAAAAAGACCTCAGTCCCATGTCATCATAGAATAGACGTCTACTCCCAAACCGAGTACATTAATTCTTCAGGGAGGGATGCATCTTGCTCACATGACTTACATGTTAGGCCATGCTGAAATTCTAACAGAAATCCAGGACAATTGGTTGGTTTTGCTTTAATTTTTATTTTATTAGTGTTTTGTCTTTATGACATGCATATCATATGGTATTTATCATAAGGCGTGTTTGCATTGCTTCTATGTGCATGTGTGTGTGCTCATGGGGATGTGTGTGTATGTGTGTTCATGGAGGTACAGCTGAGTGTCACGGTGTGCACACGTGAATATGAAAAGGCATGCCCTACTTGCTCTTAAGTCATTATATTCCACTTTGCTTGAGGCAGGGTCTTATTATCAATACTCTATCTGCCTTAATCTTCAGTGGGTTACCTGTCTACTTCCCATCTCACTGTAGGAGTGTTGAGATTAGGCTTCTGCACTCAGCCTTAAGCAGTTTCTGGTGATTAGAAATCTAGTAGTCATTCTTACCCAGCATGCACTTTCCTCATTGAGCCTTCTACATGCTTCATGGATATTTCTTTATGAAGGAGATGTCATATCAATGCCATAAAAAAGAGTGCATTTATGAATCTTATTTTTTAATGTTGATTTTTTTCTCTTTTCTAGATTACCACAAAATATAGCTTTGTTTCCATATTTATAAATTACTTGATCCCTCCAGATTATCTTCGTCTGTGTGATGAGATATTCATTGGATTTGGAGTTAAAAATAGCTTCAGGTAGATATAGCTGATATATATTTACAATTTTTTATTAAAATAATCTTGAGATTTTATAATAGATGAAAGCAGCTCCTTGTGCTAAACCTTATAATTTACATACCATTTAAAAAGAAAATGTTCTTTCATTTCACATTTCTATATTTAAGAAACCCTGAAAGGATATTCTGAGTATATTCTACAGTTCTTGTTTTTTCAAGTGACTTAGAACAGAAATGAGATCCTTAGACAGGAAAACCATAGACCCTCCTCCCTTGTCCTGCTTTCTCTTCTTATGCAAATAAACAAAGACTGTCTTCAAGATATGTATTCACAAAAAAATGCATCAGTGTTTATCATTACCTCTGTATTCATTTTTTGAAAACTGTCTATGAAAAAGGATACATGCAATTTTTAATTTGAGTATCTTATTACATGCCAGTATGATTAGGTTGAAAATTGAGCAAGAGATCAAAACTTGGCTTTGTATCCAGAATAATATTTTAAAGAAAGGAAGAAGAGTAAATACATCCCCTTCTGCCCATGCAGTTTGGGGAGGGTTTCTTTAATATAATATAGAACGGGCCCACAGAAAATCTTACTGTAGTAGAAACGCTGTAAGTATTCACTGTTTTCAAGCTCTTTGCATCTTATAAATCACTTACCATGAGAAATGGTACCTTTAAAAATGGCAGTGGGTGTAATTGACTTTGTGACCTGTTACCTTCAATTTTAAATGACAAACTGCTGAAAACTGCGCTGTAACCATGTGTAGGAGAGGGGAGGTTCTCTAGCAGAACCGCTCTAAATGCCACCTTAGTATTTTGTTTGGCACTACCGTCACTTACTTTTATTTCCCAAAGAAACATGTTTTTGTAAGGAGGTTTCTAATTTCTCCATAATCTTGCCATATTTATTTCTGTCACGGGTATTCAGAAGTTATCACTCCAGTATTGCTGTTACTGGGTTGTTGTAAATGCTGCCTCACATGCATGAGACATGTTCTAAAAGTGGGAAAACGTTAATCAGTAAAGAGAGGGTAATCAGACTCTAGGGAAAGTGGCATCAACAATGTCAAATGAAACAAAGTACATTAATAGTGGAGTAAGAACAGAAATCTACACTGGTTGCCCGTGCTCCTAATATCAGGAAAACGTCTAATAGAAAATGGCACTTAATGTAATTCTCTTCCCAAAGGATATACAAGAGACTTACTGTTTGCAGTGCTGAGGACTGACTTGGAAAGTGACCATTCTAATTTATATTTTATTCTTATAACTATTCTGTACTTCCTTATGCATATTTTATACAACATGGAATTTTTTAATTTATGCTTGGTGCAGCATAATTGTCTGTATTCTATCAATCATGTTTTAAATAAATGCTGATTGGCCAGGCAGGAAGTATAGGCGGGTCAACCAGACAGGAAATAGAGGCGGGTGATAAGAACAGGAGACTGCTGGGAAGGAGGAAACCCATGCCTCCCCACTCCTGCCCAGACCACCGAAGAAGCAGGGTGTGACCTGCCCTGCTGAAAAAGGTATGAGCCATGTGGCGAACATAGATAAGAATAATGGGTTAATATAAGCTACAAGAGCTAATAAGAAGCCTGAGCTAATGGGTCAATCAGTTTATAAAATTATGGAGACCTCTGTGTGATTTTCTTTGGGGCCAAATGGCTGTGGGACCTGGTGGGAGGACAGAAACCCCGAACAAAACAGGCCCTCATATTACAATGCTTGTATTTGTGCTTAAGACTTTACAAGTGCATCATAAAATAAAAAGAACTTGAGTTGATTAACTTTCTATTCTACTTCAAACCATTGATAGGCAAAGCAGAAACCTGCAGAGTAGGTCTGGTTGTGATCACACACAGGGCTGGTGTTGCCCATTATCTCCAAGAATATGACTGCAAATAGTGCTAGTATATGGAAACACTAAAGTCATCATGCAATAAACACACAGGTAGAGCTATCTCGCTAGTCAGCAACCATGCAAGAGAACATGCAAGCACATGCAAGTGAGTAAAGAGAAATGGATACAGCAAAGGGCAGCCAGCACAAAAAACAACCCCTGCCAATCATTTTGCCATGTGTTTGTCCCTATGGTCACCTTTCCCTTAATTCTCATCTGAAGTAAACACTACTATGTGTGTGTGTGTGTGTGTGTGTGTGTGTGTGTGTGTGTGAGAGAGAGAGAGAGAGAGAGAGAGAGAGAGAGAGAGAGAGAGAGAGAGAGAGAGAGAGAGAGAGAGACTGACCGGTTTAATTGTCAACTCACTGCAACATAGAATCACTGATTGGAGAGTCGGCATGGGACCTTGGCTAGCTTGTGGTTGGGTTGTGAGCACTCTTGTGAGAAACTTTTCTCTTCATTGGGTTAATCAGGGAATGAACACCCAGCCCACAGTTCGTTGGTACCATTTCCAGAGTTTTAGTCCTGGGATGTATAAGAGTATATACAAAGGGATCTGAGTGCTACACGTACATGCATTCATTTCTTTCTACTTTTGTATATACTTTAAGTATATACCACTTGGATTTCACCAAAATAATTGGCTATATCCTGCATATAAGCCGTAGAAAATAAACTGTAGTTAAACTCTTTACTAATTTGCTTTTTGTCAGGATATTTTATCACTCCAATGAAAATGAAATTATGACAGTGTAATGAGACTTTGCTTTTTCTTTTTTTATTTATTGATTAATGAGGAAATTCCTCTCAGACCTGTAGCTTATCTTTGAATTTGTTTTTATCCCTCAAAAGCAGTCAACAGTTCAAGAAGATCACAGTTCATTTTTCTAGACTCCTAATGATGGATATTTGCATATTGAGATACACCATAGTTGTTGCTATTTTAAACAACAAGATATGGCTATACATATTATAACCTTATATTGTAGATATGATTGGGTTTCTATTGAAAAAATTCCCTAGAAAAATTGAAAAGATTGGTTATAGCAATTGTCAGTTTTACCACATAATTCTTAGCAATTTCCAAGTTGGTTTCAAGCTATGCCTTTTAAAATTTTTTAGGCTAAAATTCATTTTAACAAACATAAAAGTATTTAACTAGTGGAATATTGTCAGGAAATATTGCGCTATTAATTATGTATATCAAAATTGCTGAAGTAAGAAATATTAAACATAATAGAAACATGAATTGGAGACAAATCACTTCAATGTAAGCAGCAAAACAAAGAAACAAACAACTAAAAAAAATTTCAAAGCAAAAATTGTATACAAACTCAAAAGTGGAGAGAAGTCCTGTGTGAATACTTGGACAGTAAAGGAATCAATCTTCGAGTTAGAAGACACATATCTACCACTAATGATGCACAAATCCAAGTGTTCAAAAAAAGATACTAAGCCCCTCAGTTATAAGACACATCCCTATTGTTAATAACACATGAAACATGAAGTAAAACAATTAATATAAAAATATAGAATACATAAACAAAGATACTGTTACTTAAAAAACAGGTGGCTATGTGAAATTTAGACAAAGCTAAACTGGGAAATTATAAGACATACACAGACATATTCCATGAGAATATAAAATACGAAAATAGCAATCTAAATATGAAAATATATGAAGAATTGCAAATATGATAAGAAAATTGTAGAAAATAGAGAATGATGTCACATTTTATTGTTCCAAGTGTTGGTAGTGAAGTTTCTTACTGCTATGGGTAGTGATGAACGCAGAGATGCAATACTGTTTAGTATGTGGAAAACGAGCTATTGTGTGTCTCAGACAAAGAGGAAACATGTTTGTCATCTCCAATACCCTGATCAGGGCACCATGGAAGAAGGCAAGAAAGGAGTGTGAGAGCTCTAAGTTAGGCAGGAGCGCTAGGAAATGCTGTCTCCACTGCATACATGAACTCCCAACAGCTGGGGTTAACGGCAGCTGATCTGCACAAAATGTCAGTTAAAAACTCCAGCAGAGTTTGGAACGGGCTCCAGAGGTTCTTCCCTTAGATAACAATTTATTGGCCACTGATGGCTGCTCTGAGGAGAATAATCAGTTAATCAATGAAGCATATTGACCATACTTCAGGGGATGACACCACACCCAGGATATATGTGTATTACAAATTGGATTAAGTGGATTATTTTTTGTGGGGGAAAAAGAGGGAAAATAAATGGGGAGGTTTGTAAGCAGGTAGGGATGGATCGAAAAAAACAACAATAAGGGATGAATAGAATCAAACTATATTGTATGAAATTCCTAATGAATTAATAAAATCTTAAATTGAAATTATATATATATATACATGTATAAAATACATACACATGCATATGATATATTCATACATAAATTATATAATGCCATATGAACAAACATGTAAATAAATATAAAACATAGCACTGTAGTCTTAGAATTTCCTTTACTCAACTTACCAGTTATCCCGACGTTAATGATGTACACTCATTAATAAGAGCTATCGCTGACTGTATATAAAAAAAAATAGGACCTAACAGGATTCAGCAATTACTTTATGATTTTTGGAGATAGATTCTTTCATAAGGAAATATTTATCCTTCTTTTTCCGGGTAGCACAATTTACATGCTTGTTATTAAATTATTCTTGTTGCAGTTCAGTAAGCATGAGAAATGTGAGCTTGGTGCATGAACAGCTGACATGATCAAACTTGTTTCCTTGTGAATTATAGCAAAGACGTAGAAATAATTAACTCATACCAAATACAACCAACAACGACAGAGTTACTGTGCAATGGGGCTACAGCATAAATAACTGATCTTTTGTTCCGGCTACTGAAAAATAGACAAATAAGACAATAAATTTTCAAGCCTTTCTGCATAAAAAAACCTAAAAATTAAATTAGCATTATTTAACACACAGGAAAATGCTACTAAAGATGAGCAGGCACATAGTGGTTGCTTGTTTTGCACAGGAGAGAGGATACCAACGAGAAAGCAGCACCAGGTTAATGACCTCTAAAGAGAGGAGGGACGAATAAAGAACTTTGATTTTTGCACTCGATTTATTACCAATATCTATTGATGATTCTTTGCAAAGTCTGCCACCCGTTCTTTGCTATTGCTGCCAGGTATAAGGATAAAACATGCTGGAGTAAGTGATGTCCCTGAAATACTATACTTCACATTCTGTTATTTGCGGATCATTTAATGTGTTCTATATAAATATACATGCGTATATATACATGTGTATGCGGTTTTATTGTAAATAAAACACAGAATATAATTTAAAAATCTCAATCACATTGTGTAAGTCCATTCATGTTGTTCATAAGGAGATATCCAGAAATTGTTCATCTAGAAAATTACAAGCCTGTACTCATTGGTTTACTTTTCTCCTTTTGCTTTTTCCCTTCACTTCTGGTGCCCTTCGATCCTTCCCTGTCTGTTTGAATTTCACCTCACGGGTACTTTATATAATTATATGATGTCACATTCATCTTTTCTCTCATTGCTTCATTTTACTTAGCACAATGTCATGTTTTATATATGTAATGGGAAAAACGTTTTTCTTTACTTTTAGTACTAATACTAATGCCTGTATGTACATAAATACACTTATTTTCGTGTGTGTATGCATGTGTGTGTGTGTGTGTGTAAGAGAAAGAGAGCGATCATTCTTGAGCAGTCTTCTTTATCTCTTTGTTTTGCATCTTTTTTCTTCTTATAATAAATAATTCTTATAATTCTACTGTCAACATTAGTAAGGTCCTGAATGTCTAGGACCCTGTTTTCAGGAATTGTGATTCTATTGTAATAAGTGGCTGTGTTGTTTTAAAATGTAATGCCACAATAATGAAACATTATACAATTTTGCATAGCAGTTGTTACATTAAATGTGTGTATTTTAAATTAATTTTTAATTATTCTCTTATCATACATATTATAAATTTATTTCTTATACCTTTAAATAAATATAAACTGAGGTCTTCGTGCACCAAGACCTCACTCCTAATGTAGGGAATATAACAATACCTGGATTTTTGTTGGTCTTTTGCATTTTATATTGTACAAACTAACTAAATATGTGACAATCAGTAAAGTTGCTTACCCAGTATTCCAAAATTTGACAGACTAAGTAAAATTGCATTTATATATATATATAGTTATTCTTAACATAGTTTATATATTTAATATAGTATGTGTACAGTTATAGTTAAATTTTAAAATAATTTGTCATTTAGCTGTCTGTATTCTAGAACTAGATAACATATGGGGAACTGATGAGGTTGGCTTTTAACTTTCAGACTGTCAACTTGGGACAATGCATGGACACCATTACCATATGCAATAGACAAACAGCCTAATACTCAGCGCCTCTCTAGTTTTCCCTTATTTAGAAGTTATAGTACTGGTAACAGAAACGTTTTAGGATATGTCGTTTTTCTATGAGGTGCTTTCTTTTGCAATTCCAAAAGTCTCTCCAGGACCTGTTCTGAACATTGTGGAGCCCTCAGCAAAATTAACACATGGGATAGAACATAGTTTTTGTTTGTTTGTTTGTTTTATAAACTTTATTATAAAAACCTTGCAAATAAATGAAAACATGACACACAAAAATATATTCTTTTATGAAGGAATCCTTGAGTGGTGGAAATGGGGATGCAATAGAATACATGTGATACAAACGTGGGGAAGAAACACTGGAGGCAAATTTTAGTGGAGAAAGCTTGGAAATGGCCTGGAGAAGTGGGACAAAAAATTAATAAAAACTTTGCATATAAAAATGCCGTAACAAATTTGTTACATCGTAAACTATTCTTTTAGAAATCATAATGTTTATTTCTAGATGTTGTGTTTAAGAAATGAAATGATGTGAAAAGGGATATTGCATGCATTATACAGACTATGGGAAGGCTTGAGGTGAGGAATGGGAGGAGGCAGATGATGTAACCATACTATAATCTCAAAGCATAAAATAAATGACTTTCTAAAAAGAGAAAGAAAAAGACATACATGGACACACAGAACCACAAAACCAAATAAATGAATGCTAGTATTTTTATATGTTTTTAGAAAAGATAATTAAAGAGAATATAAACACTAGATATCTTTCTTATGCTCCCATCCGTTTTCTATAGCTCATCTTTCCTGCTCAATGGTTTATTCACATACCATGTATATATATTTTTATGCCTTAATAATCGTGCCCATGAAGGCTAGAGTGCTTGTTTTAACTAATTCGTCACTATTTTCCATAATTACCTGTTAATAGCTAAGGCATTCATTTTATTATTACATTAGGGTATAAAAATGCTTCATTGAGTTAAGCTGCTTTTGACAGATAACAAACTTGGTTCATGTATTCATTTAGTTATATGAGATATTCTTTAAAGTGTGCACAGCACAGGGGCCACCTAGATGTATGTAGCCTTTTTAGATTGCTAGGTGCTGCTGCCTGCTCTCCAGAATAATGACAATTCACTTTTTCACCATTTGTATGGGAAATTTCCCTTTTATCCAAATTCATTTTGTGGTGTAGGAAGTCCTTCTGTTTATGTGTTGCTTTTATTGGCTAATGAATAAAGAAGCTGCCTTGGCCAGTGATAACGCAGAACATTGCTAGGTGGGAAAAAAAAAACTGAATGCTGGGAAAAAGAAGGCAGAGTAGCGAGAAGCCATGTAGCTACCACTGGGGACAGACATGATGGAACCTTGCCAGTAAGCCATATCCACGTGGCAATACACATATGAATAGAAATAGGTTAGTCAAAGATGTAAGAGCTAGCTAGAAATGTGCTTAAACTATTAGCCAAACAGTATTGCAAATAATATAGTTTCTGGGTGATTATTTCAGGAGTCTGAGTGGCCAGGAAATGAACAAATGCTCTCCACAAACAATTTTAATTGTCAAGTGACATTTCCACCAGCTAATGAATAACAATAATCTACTGTATATTTCTGAGTACTAATAAGATGGAAGAGCTTATATAGAGTATGATCATCCTGGTTTACATTTTTGACACGCTTTTGCCATGTTTCATTTTTTGTATGTTTGCACAGGAGACTCAGCTTAAAGAGAGCACTGGGAGAACCAGTTTTGTCAAATATCCAGGCCTATTTTCTTCAGGAGAAGGAAATTAATGATGACTGGTCACTTGGAAGACTGGAGTGACTATTGTCTGATAATCTAGTGATTTCTTTCAATTCTATGGAGCCAGCTTTACTTGAATATCCCAATTTCCATAGAATTGTTTAGGCCGTAATCCTGAACTTTGACTCCTAGTCAATGAAATCTACCTTGTGAAAGTGGTCCCAAGGTACTGCATGAATAGAATCCATCATTATTATAATTATAAATCATCCCCTCTAGTCCCTAGCCTGAGCTCTTTATCATTAAATAGAACTCATTTTTATTGTTAAGATCACAGGCTCTTTGTGGGATTCCCCTCTGTATGCTGTGAATACCATTGGTTAATAAAGAAGCTGTTT
>JAQHUG010000038.1:4074948-4090354 GCA_028555095.1 Dicrostonyx torquatus | reverse complement strand
CATGTATATCCACACAGCTACTGGTAAAAATGTATAAAGCAATATGAAAGTCTAGAGAGGAATTAAAAAATGATAATCATAGAAAACAAAATCCTGGAAATAAAACCCTCCAGATAATTGATGTACCCAACCTATGAATCATTCCAGAAAAAGAGTTAAAAACATCCTTAAATCTCTGCATAGGAAGATACTAATATCCCTCAAGACAATTTGAACTGTTTATGTTTACTTCAAAAATAAAGTTAAGAATATATGTTATATATAGGTTAGTATTTGATACTTTACACAAATAAGAGTCACCTGTAAATATACCTTCAGCTGAAGAAATGTCTCCACGTGAATGGCCAGCAGGCATGCCTGTGGACCTTTTCTTAATAAAAGTTTGATATGGGAGAGAGAACTCCTAGGTTGTAGAAGATAGCGAGTCGCTTAGGCCGTAGAGAGTAAATCAGCAATCAGCCTTCCTTCATGGTCTCTACTTCAGTGCCTGCTTCAGTTCTTGCCTTGACATCCCTTAATAAACCTATAAGCCAAAAGGATGCTTTTCCACCCAAATTCTTTGGATCATGTTTGTCAAAGTAAGAGAAAATAAACTTAACAAAAATCATTGAAATTCAAACAATTCTTTGAGAAATTCTAGAAGTCATTTGGAAAGGATTTATATTGGTTACAGAGAGATTTTTGTATTAGTGGTCTGATGAGAGACTTTAATTACCGTGTGCCATGTAAATGAACATCAGAGGAAGTTAACCGGCATTGGACTTATGGCTTCTAGAATGATACTGTTTTTCTGCTCTTTCCTACAGAAGGGCTTTATCTTTGCAACTAGCTTTCTGGACCTTCTCTGAAACCTCCATGAACATAAACCATAGGGCCAGCAAGACTTTAATGAAGGAATCAGTAAGAAGATTTACATATGCAGCAAAGCAAAGTGCGGGCAGTTCTCAAAATTCGTGTCATAGAAAATACATGTGTGTATATGAGCATGTGTGTGTGTGGGAGGGTGTGTGTGTGTTTTAGATAGCTTTAAGTGCATAAGAAATATTTATCTAACATTTTCATTTTCAAATTTATACATGTTATTTAAAGCTGGATGTTTTTTAAAGATGTTGAGAACATCAACCCAATTGGAAGCATGCAGAAAAAGAAATACACAGTGGAACACCTATGAAAAGTCTTCTTAGTATTCACATCAGGGTGGGGCTCAGGCAGTTTGGAGTCAAAAAGAAGACAGGCAGATAGCAGGTATGACTTAAACATAGGATTAACTGTGGTTCGAAAGGATAAATCAAAGGTAATTGACTTAATAGTAACCCAGACTTTTGCTCCCTCCCCAGACAAAATGGAACTAATTAGCTTATAAGAATTAGCCCTTATTCCTCAGATAAAGAACTAAATCAATGTGAGCAGGCCTATGCCTTTCAGGAAATAGCATTAGAGATTGGAATCAGTTCTGAGGCACCCCTGCACTGACCTGAGATTGGAAGAGGACCACAGAGGAGAAGCATCCTGGAACACAAGAAAAAGCTGGGCGGTCAACACAGACCTCTGTGCACAACCTGATCTGTGCTTGCTATGTGCTGAAACCAAGACACAAATTAATAGCATAACATTACAACTGGTGGTTCATCATAAAGGAGGACAGATTATGGGTACTTCAGATGGAATTTTCCCATTCCTTTATTCATATTAGCTTATATAAAATTAATTACTGGAAAGATATTCCTCATTACAAAAACTATATGCCTGTGTGTATTTGTGTGTGCACGTGTATGCAAACAGCTATCTAAATAATTTAATATATATCCATAGTATGTTAAATATGAAGTTGTGGTTACGGAAATGAGACAGATGTGAAGTTGCGTGCAATGCAAACATGAGCAAATGTGCTGAGTATGAACATCTGTGTGGGATCCAAAGGAGAAGAATGGAAAGGAACTAAGGAATATGTGTTTCAAGTTTCCGTGTCTTGAACTGTCCTACTCAGGTGCGCATTGTTGTCATAAATGAAACAATTAAAAAGCAAAGACAAGGAAAAGAAGAGCTTTACATGGGTAAAGAGCTGTCTACAACTTGACTATAGGCATTTAATTGAAATAGAATAGAAGTCTGTATTGTCTTAGGACATTATTAGAAGATAGGGGGAAGTGTGTTCTAAGGTTTTAGGTAAATTAATAAAAGTATAGAGAAAATAGTCCCTCAGTTAAACTGAGAGAATTTAGTATATTTTATGTTACCTGTTGCATAAAACATGAAATAAAACTTTGTTTATGACCAACTCTCTAAGACTACTTCCAAAACTATGCAACAGCTATGAAGAAATCATGCCAAAGATAATATGTACATATACATGCCAAATACATACCAAATGCACATGTTGGGCCTCAAATTAAAATGACGTCATAAAATCCCTTGTTGAAACAAAAAGTGTTGAGGAAAGCACTAAAGTGTTGGACCTAGAATGTCTGAAATATGGGTTATACAAACTATAAATGTAGCAGTACTCACTGGGAACATTTTTGTTTGAATTTTATAATTTTTCGGCATATTGTTATTCACAGATTCTTGAATAATTCTTTAGATATCTACAGGGTCAAGAGTAATATGCCTCATTCTGTTTCTTGAGTTAATGATTTCGATAACTTCTCCTCTCACATTCTTTTTTTCCTCTCTGCCATTCTAAGCATCTTTTATGAATTAATGTTATCAAAGAAACATTTCTTGGTTTTGTTGATTTTTCTATGCTCCGTTTCTACACTTTTTCATAATTTCATAACAATTCTGTGTTTTTATTTATTCTGCTATATTTCAGTTGGCTCTTCTTTGCAAGTGCTCCAATGCTGAAGTTTTCATTCTTTAATTTTAATAAGGGGACCTTTTCTTTCTGGTTTTGGGTTTGTCCCATTCATTTTAATACACTGCCTCTTAATTTCAATCATCTCGATGCAAATTTTCAATTTCCTTAGTGAATTATCTTATAAGTAATTGATTAGGCGTTAATGGTTTGACTCATGCACATAGGACAAACCTTTTGAGGTGCAAAGTTACGTGTGGACTTGCAACGCTACAGCATCAGCTGTGATAGCGTGCAGTGCTCTTTAGAACTCTATTGGGTATGACGGATGCTAGTTTTGGGGCCTATATATAGTTTGGAGCACTATAACAAAGTGCTCCAAACTGGTTGACTAAATTGCGGTGTGGAGGTCAGAAGGTCCAGAAGCCTGTTGTCCTCAAGTTCATGCTATTGAATTCCCTGGCAAAACTCCCCGGGAGAGAAACAGTTTCCTGATCTCTCAGCTTCCTGTGTGGATGGCTATCCCTGGGTATTTCTTGTTGTGCAGTGTGCATCCTTCTCTTAACTTCTTGTATGGACGGCAATCCCTGGGTTTTTCTTGTTTTACCACCTGCAATTCAGCCAAAATGCCTGAGCTCAGGAGAACATGTGATGCGCTTGGCCCAGAATACAGTTTGTGCCTTAATCAGGACCTGCCTCTTCACAGCTATTGAAAAATTGAAAAGAACTCTTCTTTGTTCTGTATAAACAGTATTATTCTCTAATAAAATGAGCTCTGTAATTGTAAAAAAATTTTTTTTGCAACTCAGTAGACCTAGCGGAATAAATTAACCAATCCCACCTTCAATTTTGCACAAACTGTCAAGCTGTTAGTTCGCTGTTAAATTGTACATGTTAGTTAAATTCAAAGTTCTGCTTAAAATTTTCATATGGCGCTCTCTTATAACCAACTGGCTTCAAATTGTACATGCGTGGATATGAAGCAAAGTGCATTGAAATTGATTTTGTCTTTATCTTTCATCATGTTGTTTTCAAGATAAATGAGTAATTCTGGTCAATCCATTAGAGTTGCTTTATAGGATAAAAATTTTAAATTATTTTCTCAACTAATGATCCTAAATAGCATATCCTGGCTACAGCAATGTACTTTAGAATAGCTTATTTGGAGTAGAGTTCTAATTTTATTTAACATTTTGTATTAGTCTACAAGCCAGGTCAAAGTGACCTTGAAAACATTATTGGATAAAAAGTATTATCAGACTTTTAGATGCTAAAAAAATACTTAAATTGGCTATGCAGGTTTTAAGACATAAGATTAAATTGTGTTATAATAATAACGATACAAGCAATAATGTTGCTTTTACTTTTTCTTTAGACTGATAAGTGGCCATGATTTTAAGTTAATTTTAGTACTAATTATAGCTCTAGGAGGAATTTTTATGAAGTCATTTTAAAAGTTTATCTTGCCAGTCAAAAAAGGAGCACATCATGATCTAATGAGAAGCCTGGATAAGGAAGGAGGACATACATCTTGTACAGTTTAATTGTGTGTGAGCAGTCATTGTGGAAGTTATTGTGTGTCTGCAAAAATGTATGAAGCTATATTACAAGAAAAAACAGTAGATTATCATATTTATGTGCATATTTAATTTAAATAGTGCTTCGTTGACATTTGCCATGGACCGACTCAGGGGAGCCACTCAGACGGTGGGAGAAGCAGGGTCTTGGTACTCAGGAAGGCACGAGGTCGGTCATGACAGACAGACACAACATGCAAGAGAGTGGTTAGAATCTGCTGCGATTTTACTGAATTCATGTTTTCATTATATAGTATTCAAACAAAGACAAATCAGAAGGTCATGCATCATCAGTAGGCACAGTATGAAAGCCTTTTTTAGTCACATCAGTGATATTTAAGAAAAGCATATTATTAGGAACTGGTGTTAGATCTAAGTCATCCTTAGAAGAGGAACTCTTGTCCTTGGGAACATAAACCTCAGACAAGTGGTTTCATCTTATCTAGAAAGCTTCTGTTTCATTAGCAATCATGGCCCTTCCTGTTTCTAACCCTTTCTTTATTTCACCTAGTGACCAAACATGCCTAATCAGGTTTCTGCACCTGCTGAAATATACTTTTTTGTACGTTCTTATGAAGCAAACACCATGGAGGTTGGAATATCGCAAGCCTATCCATAAAGTTCAAAGTATAATATAACACTCTTTGTCCATCAACATTAACCCATATATTCTTGTTCATCATACACCCCATGTATGACAAGGGTTCTGCTATAGTCTTATTCATTCCCATACTGTGCTTTCCTATCCCAGAGCTGTTCCTGAAGAGATAATCCTTGTCTTGTAGATATATAGAATATCATTATTATAAAAGAGATTGTGCAAAGCCCGTATCGTGCATAGCCAGCTAATGGAGAAACCCGCCTATGCTTCAGCGGTGGTTAATACAGGGCTGTCTGCCATTGACCTCCAGAAAGCCTAGTCCCATAGGACACGTAGCTCCTGTCTGGCATAATGACGTATGTCATGTCACACAGATGACACTGGAGTTGCTGTGGCAGACATTAATGAATAATAAAATGATAATAATTTTATAATGTTTTTTCAAAAGATATTTTATATATTCACAGTCCAAATGTAACAATTTAAATATTATCATTGTATCATTAGCTTAGCTTAATATAGGAAATACTATTAAATATAATTAGATTAATTTGTAAGTGCCTTTATAGATCAACTGATTTAATAGGGATATAATAAAATTAAGAATCGCATATTGATATGAAAGGATTAATAAAAAGAATTTATTTTCTGCTTTCTCATATTCATTTCTTTCTAACTCTCTCTATCATTCTTATCTGATTATTTAATACCTGTTTCATTAATATATAGTTATACTTAATAACAATGTAAGGCATAGATAAGAACCATGTTGCCTATTCTTTCAGATTACATAAAACAAATAATTTAAAAGTGAAAAATGCTAGTTTCTTAAACAAATAAACTTTGCCTTTATGGCTTTGTATTTACTCGCATGATCCAGCTCCTAGCTTTCATAAGCTCTAAATGTGTATGCATGTGTGAATGTCCATGTGTAAAAATGAATGTGTGTGTAAGTGAGCGTGTGTGTAAGGAATGTGCATGTATATGGGTGTCTTCAAGTTGTAATGCATGTGTGTATGTGAGTATCTGTGTGTAGCCATCAATGAGTGTGTATGAATGTCTTAATGTAGGATGTATGTGTGTGTGTGTGAGTGCATATGTGTGGAAATGAGTGTGTGTGTGTGTGTGTGTGTGTGTGTGGCCTTGAAGGGGTGAATGTGTGTGAATGTCTAGTAGTAGCCATAAATTTGTGTGTGGGTGTCACTGTATAATGATACATATACACCTGTGTGAGTGCCTCTTTGTGAGATGGAATGTGAGAATCTACATAAGAATTATGCTTTGCTTTAATATCTTTTACTCAATGTGCATGGGATACTTAAAGAAAACTATAGTGTTCAGTAACTGATCAGGAAAAGCTTAGCAGTAATAGTTTTAAGATACTTAATATGCCTCATCGAGTGCACATAATTTTGCTAATTTCCCAACTTGAATAGGCACAATTGAAACTTGCATCTTGCTGATAGAGTGGCTTCCTATATTCACTCACTCTGTCAAAAAAAAAAAAAAACTTTGCTATTTGTATCGGTATGACATATATTTTATATAATCATGCATACATAAATTGAGTGCTATTTCCTTTATTGATGCCTTTAAAGCAAACCGGTTCTTGTGGTTAAGATTATTTACCAACTTGAAAGGAACTAGAATCACCGAGGAGATAAGCCTTTGGGCAAGTTCCTGAGAAAGTTTCGTGATTAGACTAACGGGTAGGAATACTTACTACTGTTGTTGAGTCTATCGGGTTCACTAATGAATACATACCCTGTCTTCCACTCTCATTGCTGTTAGAATGCTTACTTCAGAAGGAGTACCACTGCATTCCCTGGGGGTAATTCTTGGACTGGATGGAGAGGAGAAAGGGAGCCTGTTGAGAATAAGAGTGCATTTCTGTTTCCTTCCTCACAGTGCCATATAAACATCTAAAGCTTCTGTCCATATAACTTCTACACTGTGAGGAGTAAACTGACCCACACTTTTAATCCCAGAACTCTGGAATCAGAGGCAGTTGTGTCTCTGAGTTCCAGGCCAGTAAGTTTCAGGACAGCCAGGAATACACAGAGAAAACTGGTCTCAAAAGAAAGAAAGAAAGAAAGAAAGAAAGAAAGAAAGAAAGAAAGAAAGAAAGAAAGAAAGAAAACCCAAAAGAAAACAAAATAATTAAAAACCACCTTACCTCACAAAATTTGAACATCTAAAAGAAATGGCTAATTATCTTGATAGATACCATTTACCAAAGTTAAATCAATATTGGATAAACAATTCAAATAGATCTATAATCCATGAGGAAATAGGAGTCATTGAAAGTCTCCCAAGGAAAAAAAATCCCAGGGGCAATTTCATTTTAGCACAGAACTCTATCAAACGTTCAAAGAAGATCTTGTATCAATACTCCTCAAATTATTCCACAAAATAGAAACAGAAAGAAATTTGCCAAATTCATTTTGTGAGGCTGCAGTCTTCTTGATACCCAATCCATGCAAAGATCCAACCAATAGGATTACAGACCATTTTTTCTCATGAACATTGATACAAAAAAACTCAATAAAATACTGGCAAGCTGAATCTAAGAACGTATTGAGAGACTCATTCTTTAAACTGTGAGTCAGCATCATCTGTTAAGAGTGCTTTCTCAGCCGGGCGGTGGTGGCGCACGCCTTTAATCCCAGCATTCGGGAGGCAGAGGCAGGCATATCTTTGTGATCTTTGCAGCCTGGTCTACAAGATCTAGTTCCAGGACAGGCTCCAAAGCTACAGAGATACCCTGTCTCGAAAAACCAAAAAAATAAATAAATAAAAATAGAGGGCTTTCTCCGGGCACAATATCTCAGCAACAGTCGTGAACTAATAATGTGCCCCTGAGATTGAACACTGGAGTCAGTTAGTGAGTTAGTGTTGATGCTTCCAGTTAAGTAACATCAGCATGAAGAAATGGTATGCCGACAAAGAGCACAAGGTTTGCAAGTCATTCCTATGATAGAGAAAGATTTCTAATGTAGAAACAAAACCTCTTAAACTTTGTATTCCGTATAGGAATAAAGATAGAGGTTAATCAAAAGGCAGTTTTCATAAATTCCACGAAAATACAAATTTATCTTGAAATCTATGGGTATATGTACATATTCACACATGCATATTTACAAAATGGCAAATATTATAGTATTTAACATATTAGCATATCTTGTATGTGCAGCATTATTTTTTGGCATATGTAAGCCTACTTCGACTTTCTGGAAGTGATTGTACACAACAGGCATAATTTCTGTCTCTGCTTTATGAATTACTGTTACGGGAACTAAAACCAAGGCCATGGTCATGCTAAGCACACCCTACACTGAGGTAATGTTCACTCTCCTACTGACACTTTATTTTGAAGCAAAGCCTAGTTAAATTGTTCAGGCTCACCATGGCTTTAAATTCTCCCACTGTAGATCCTGAAACTTCTGCATTACTGTTGGGACCATTTTGGAGTCCTGGCCTCTAGCTGCTCTTCCCTGCTAGAGATCTTTACTTTCTTTCGGATTTGAGTTACTGAAAGCTGTGTCAACGTTGTTTATCAGCTCTGCATCACGAGCACGTGTTGCCTTAAGGATCAGAGGATAAGATTTTCACCTGTTGGCCCACCTGACTTTGGGGTATATAAGCCTCCATGGTGCTATGGAATAAAGGGATTCTAACCAGTGACTAGAGGGCCGGGTCTCTGTCTCTCTGTCTGTGTGAGTTTGTGTGTTTCAACCTCCAGCCCCTTACCCGAAGCTTGCGAACTGTATGGTAGCGCACAGACGGTAGACAGGCAGGTGTTGTGCGCAGCACATTACAAGGCCAGAGCATCTGGAGCCAGATAATGCAATTTCATTCTTAAGACTGTGGTAGAATTCACCAACAAAATCATTAGGATATGCGTTTTGTTGATAGAAAGTTAAAATATTTCAATAAATACTGACCGAGGCATGCTCTGTAAGACCTTTAGGGATGAGGAACTGGTCCGTTTATTTAAATGATCAAAAACTAATGGCATGATAGTATTTGAATACAATCCAATGTAAAACACTTATGTGTGTATCTGTCAGATTAAAATAATTTAACTCTGTTGAATAAACTCAAGGACTTTAAAATGGGCATGTATTCAATACTCACAAATTAGAAGAATAGATATTGGCTAGGCACTTGCCCTCAAGCATGATATCCTGAATCTTATCCATGGAAGTTACATCATGACCCAACTAAGCAGCCAAATAATTAAATTTAATTAAAAAATAATAGAAACTTATGGTCTGTCTGTTTTGAATCTCTCTCTGTCTCTGTCTCTGTCTCTCTGTCTCTCTCTCTGTGTGTGCATGTGTGTGTGTGTGTGTGTGTGTGTGTGTTAGAAGCAACTTAAGAAGTGTTATTTCTGGTCCATCATGGCAGGGAATTAACAGTATAAACACCAGGAAGTTTGTAACAGAGCATCCACAGTCGGAGAGATATCAGTGTTGATGATCAGTTTGCTGCTTCTTCTTCATTCACTCTGATGCCCCACCCACCGAGTGGTACCTTCTGTAATCAGGGGAGGTCATCCTACCTTAGTTAACTCATTTTAAAATCTTTCTTACAAATATGCTTTTTCTAGATCATGCCAAGCATACAATGCTACCATCCCTATCAGCACAGTAGAGAGAAAAATGTTCACATGTGTAGAGACATTTGATTTTTAACACAAGGGTAGTAGGAACACAATGATCACCTTCAGCTCATTCTGAATGCCCACTACTATGATTGATGATAGTTTTCACTTTCTAAATACCATTAGTGCAAATATGATACTCTCCTATCTGTGTCATTTAGAGAAATTTTGTTTCTTTGCACCTGAAAAAGCATTCCTCAACATAAGTACAGAAGGAAGTATCTGTCTTTCATATTTTTGGTTTCAAACACTTGTCCTCTTAGAATTCTGAAATGAGCTAATGCTTTCAGTTTATTGAATAGAATATGCACTAGAGATGAGTGGCTTTCTATCCTACTGTTATCTCCTGTCATCCATGCTTATATTTAGTAATCGAACCTTGAGACTTAGGAGATGGGGTGATTCAAGAGAGCAATAGTTAAATAAATTTTGGTGGGAATTAAGGACATGTGAGTTACAGCACAACAGCAAGACAGGTCTATGAGCTACTGAACAAAATCCCTTCCCCAACTCTTGAGGTCACATTCAGTTCAAGACTGCTAAACATTAAGATGGTATAGTGTCATATCAGGATGACAAGCGATGAGGGACTAGTAAGTTATATTCATCCTTCAGTATGGTGCGGGCATGGAAAGGTCACACTTTCCCAAGAGGTAAGGAGGTATGAAATCACACCACAGGATCTTTAGTGATTTTTGTGAATAGGGAGAGAGATAAGTAAAAAGCAATTTGAGGAGTCCATCAATAAAATAATGGAAATCCCTGAAGCTGTTTTATGGTCCTATGAAATTGAGAGCAAGCAGTAATTTTCCACTCCCATCATGAACATCTTTTCCCTAGCCAAGTCCCCCAGATCTCAGTTTAATTGAGTTTGTAGCATTTAAGCCAAAGGCTTCAAAGTAAATCTAGTTTTAAAAGAGAAAGTCATGCCCACTGCATAAGTGCAAGCTTGGGTTTCAACCTTAGCCCTGGCAATTACTATCAGAAAGTGAGTCTTTGAGTAAGAATTTGGATCTGAAAAATTAACAGTAATGCAGGAATGCTATCTATCTATTTATCCTGCTCTTCTTCCTAGCACTACACATAATTATTAGACTATGTTGGCAAGCACTTTATAAATGGGAATTGGGTTCTAATGCTCTAAAATATGTAAATTATATTAGCCACTGTAACAAGTGTTTGGATGGCTCATAGGGTGATATAGAAATGCATTGCATGATTTCTCCTTAAGAAGTTTCCAATCCACATGAAATAACTCTGACATGGCAGAAATGTTGTTATTGGACTTTTGTCTGAGGGATTCACATCTAGTTGGTTGAATAGGTTGGGAGGGATAACATAACAATCTGATTCGCCAAGTAACTTGGGGGTGCAACAGGAATGTAACTTAGATAATTGAATTAGCATAGGCAAGAACACTGAAGGAGAAGATGAGGATGGTTTATTTAGAGCCAGTAAGTATGTGGCACATAAGGGAGAAATACAAATAAAATCATTTGAGGAAAAAATTCACATTGTTGTTCATACAAAACAAGAAGTAACACTCAGAAATGAATAAATATTCAACCATAAAAGGTTTAAGTTACGGATACATAATACAGTGTGGGTACAATTCTAAAACATTCTTGAAGAAAATTATATCATTCCATTTGCATAAACGATGCAGAAAAGATAAATCCATAGGGACAAAAACAGATTGGGGATGCTCAGGAGTTAGAGGAAGGAAAATGGGGAATGACTGCTTTGGGGCTATGGGGTTTTGTTCTGGTTGATTAGAATGCTTTGGAATCAGGCAATAATGGTGACACCTCACTGTGAGCCCCACTAAACACTACTGACATCTCACTTTAAAACAGATAACTATCTGCTTGGCGAAATTCACCTTAGTAAGGAGAGAACTAAGCAAAACGCACAGACATTTGGCAATGAGGGCGCATGGACACCATGTATTTATAGGACCCAAGCCTTCCCTTATTTCTTGCCAAAATGATTTGGAAAATGTTCTCATCAACTGGCAACTCACGCTCAGCTATTTCAAGCATTCCACTTGCGGAATACTCAATATCTCTATTAGTCATTCCGGCATTGTTCCTATTTCAACATCTATAAAAAAATTCTTCATACTTATCCAAAAACTATGCATCCCTAAAAATACACACTGATACACATCAAACAACACAAGTACCTCCTGCTCTTTAGGTGAATCCAGTAAGTCACGTCGTCACATCGTGCTGTTGATCTTGCTTTTACCATGACTCTTGTAGCCAGCACAGTGTTTGACATCCATCTTCATCATTATATTACTATTTCCTGGTTCACATATCGACTGTCTGGCTTCTCCTCCCTCATTTCTTTCACTTACATTGTATTGAAGCTAAATTAATTTTTAATAGCACTGTGCGTTTTTTCTCATATGAATAACTGCAAAAATAGATTGACAGGCTGGCCAAAAAAAAAAAAAACCCTAAGGCCTTTAGAGACATGGAATTTTATATTTTTTTGATGTCCAACTCTGATCCACTGTTTCTATCCTGATGCTCATTTAAGAACTTGAGTTATTGACGGCAACATGGCTTTATCATGTACCTGCAAAGAAAACACATTAAAGAGTAAATCTAAAAAAAAAAAAAGAGTAAATCTATATAAGATCACTGCCCAGGTTTCTTTTTAATCTCTATATAGGAGACATTTCAAGAAATCTTAAATAATAATTTTAGTTATATATCCTGGGTCCCAATAAATAGAAAGGATCAACAGAATATAATCCTCCTACTAGACATTTACTATCCTGAATAAAGTTAGTATTTTGTGTGTAATTATGATTATAAAATGCCTGTCAGAAAGATAGCAAACAATCGCTTCCTATTGTGTATTAAATATTATGTAGGTGATAGTTTGCATAAATGTATTATACTTTCATTAGATATTTTATTTTGTATAGTATGTATTATTTATTCATAAAACATTCTAGTTTCCATATCAGTCACTGCAATTCTGTTGATTAAACTACTCATTATGTTTTTCCCACCAGAGGAGCAAAGACAGGGTCGTTACTGCTTCTCAAGGATTCCAGAGAGAGGGAAGGGAGCATTCTTCCACCCGATAGATGTGGTAGGAGTAGAGCGATGGAAGATAGAGACCACCATTGGTGAGAACATCCTGCACATCTGCCCCATACAGAGAATGAATCCACTGAACATCGGTTGTCCAGTTGATGTGATCACAAATTAAATAAGGGGTAGCGATGCTTCCAGGTTAGAGAGCACACAAAACAAACTCAACTGAGTGAGGGAGGAACTGGGAGAGCATTTACGCTAGAGTTCTCATCCAATTCATTGAGGGAAAGGTGGACTGCATTCCATAAAGGTCTTTTCAGCCAACATTGACCAAAAGGCAAGGAGTACTGTCCATCCATGTCTCATGCTTCATCATTAATGCAGGGGTGTTTTGTTTAGACACAAAGAATGATTCTCTTGCCTGTATGTGCAGGACTCACCTTCCAAACCACTGCATCCTGGATAGACACATCATGAGTAGCACGGTGTTCATGAGTCTTTAACAGATTCTACCAAATACCTTTTGCCATTGAAATGTTTTATTGCAAACTATGTATACATATACCAATGGTGGTTCTTTCCTCATTATGTTTCAATCTTTTTTATATCTGCCTCTGATATTAAGCTCTGAGTCTCGTGAAGTCAGAAATGTGACTATCTCGAGTTTTTTTCCGCTACCCAGAAAAGACTTGGCACAGCCAAATGCTGAAGAGCAGTGGCTCCATGAGCAGATGAGTGACTGTTGATCATATTTATTTATTTTACTCTAAATTCAGCTCTAAAAGCTATATGACATTATCTCACAATTTCTCTCAGATTACAAATATCTAAGGAGAAAAATAACATAAAATTATATTTCTAAACCTTTAAATGTACTATTCTGATTTAAGAACACCACTGGGATAGTCTGATGAAATGGTTCTGACACTAATACTGAATCTCTTTAGCACTAATGAAAGCAAATTGCTTCTGTCTTAGAAGCAAAATTGTTAGGACTTTCTCCTGAAGACGTTTTCAGTTGCCAACAGCCACTCTATCTATTACTTCTCTCATTTACTAAAATCTCTCTGTTCCCAGACATTCTGAGGAGGAGAGATTGTTCCTCTCTCTAGCACGTGTGTGTCTGTGTGTGCAGTTAAGGCATAATCACTGAGAGTTGAGAGAGTAACAAGCAATTTGCTGTTGTTTGGGGTTATGATCAATGTATTCACTTGAAATGAGTTAAGGAGAATAAGTTGTGGCGTAATTTCAATTTGCTACTTAAGCACCAAAGTCTGACTCTAAAGTTTCTTCACCAGAGGGTGAAGGATAGATATATCTGAGGAAACTGTATTTTATTCTTATACATTTCTGCATCTTAAAGAACTTCTGTATCCTTTTTCTTCTTTTAGGATGTTCAAGTAACCATCCTTTCAAATTTTAGAGTTTCTTAACTTCTTAGAGTCCTTTTTTTTTAATTTATACTGTTAAGGTACCTCATTGTTGTGTTTCTCTCTGAGACCTGTTGTTGATTCAGAGGTTGAATACACATACATGGAAATGTGCATATTTTTATATTATGTCGGCAAGTGTGTATATATGTATGTATGCATGTATTAGTGAACAGGAGAGAAAGGGGGACAAGAACAGTGATATGTTTATCTTTTGGTATATCATATTCATGAAAAAATATTCACATTTCCATTAACAAAGATTAGAATTCTATAATCTTAAATACATGGACTCTAAAGCCTAGAAGAGATGGCATTGTTTTCTGCAGTTCACTCATGGAGGATATACCAATCCAAGGAAGCCAGTGTCATATAGTCATTGGGAGATATGGGGAATGATAAGCAGAACTGTGAAGGATCTCAGCGGAATAAATGCCAGCCTGTTGGCTATTGTAATGAATCTTCATTTAAAAGGAAAGTTCTTTTCTATAAATAAATGCCTTTCTCATTTTTTTTTTTACCAAAGGCAAGGTAAAACTGGGATTTAAACCAATAAAATCTGTCTACAAACATAATGATTTTCCCACTGTGTATCTCAAGGCGATTATATTTTCTTAAGATTCTTCCTTGACAAACCATGATTTTAATGACCAAACAACCTCTGAGTTGGGGGTGAGTCTGGCAGCATCTGACTCTGATGAGGGCAATGCAGGAAAGACTGAATAAGAGGAATAGATTTCAGCAATTATGGTAATTGGAACAGAAATAATTTAGTTTGGAGTACATATAAATGTTTACACATCATATCCTACCTTAATTAAGCATCAGCTCAACAATAGACTATAGCATTATTTTCCAAATAGAGACTGCCTGATGGACAAAATGTAGACAATATAATTCACTAACTTTCAGTGATTAGAGTTAGGATAAAATATGTGCTAGGGTGGTAGGAATAAGCCTGATGCCAGAAGAATGAGGCAAAGAACAGATAGAGGCTCCCAAGCCCTGCTTGTCTCAGAACTCACCAGCTGTGAATGTATTGTTACACAAAACTATAGTGTAACATACATATATGAATACATGCACATATACAAACATACACATACACACACAACTCATCAGCTGTGAATGCATTGTTACACAAAACTATAGTGTAACATACATATATGAATACATTCACACAAACATACATGCACACATACAAACATACACATACACACAAAATTCATCAGCTGTGAATGCATTGTTACACAAAACTATAGTGTATACATACATACATGCA
>JAQHUG010000038.1:4060061-4071267 GCA_028555095.1 Dicrostonyx torquatus | reverse complement strand
ATTAAGATATTCAACAAAGTAACTATGGGACAAGTTCAGTTCAGGCCCCCACTCCTCTGCTGCCCAAGTACCTAGCTGGGACATCCCTGTGAATACCTGGGATCCCCTCTAGAGACAAGTCTCTTGCAAATCTTAGAATGACTCCCGTTAATGTAGGTATCTTATTTCATTCTTCAATATCCACCCTTCCTCCATCTCCAAAAAAAGAGTTTATTAAACCTATATCATTTAATAAATTAATTGATAATGAATATTTTGAGTTATCTAATAAAATGACAAATTATCTGACCTAACCGTGATTTCACTGTTTGTCTAAAAATATAAAACACGAAGAGATAACAATTTTTTCCTACATTATTATATGATAGGTTATTGATCAGAAGGGAATGATGTCCTCATTAGGCAAAAGAGTATTAATTTATCATCATTTGAGATACGTAACCTTAATGACAAAATCAGTGAAACATTCTATTTTTTAATTCCACAAAAGTCAACTTTGTATTCCATAAACACTCAGTATCAGTCAAATATCATATATATTATATATAAACACATATACACATAAGTAAATATATCAATCAATTAGCTGTTTTTCCTACTTCTATATATTTAGTAAGTTATCAGAACATTTTCTCTGCCTGTTTTAATAAAAGCTTTATATATATATATTTATTTATTAAAATGGACATTATGTTATTAACATTATTCTTTTTCCAGGAATGAATAAATTTTAGAAATAGTTTAAAATTGGTAACATAAGTCAAGAACACTGTGGGTTTTTGAAATCACATTCAGAATTATTTAATTTCCCCTCCATCTGATAATAATTTTGCATGTAAAAAATAACACAAAACTATGTCAATTTGAAATATCCACCCACATACCTTATGGAATTAAAATTTTGTGGGGGCTTGAAATCATGAGTATGTTCTGTAAGCATGTTCTCCAAAACCATATTTTTCTCAAAAAATTGTAATAATGACAGTTGTTAAACCAAATGATTTGATATTTTAACGTCAGGAACTTGCTCAATCGTCCCTGGATCTTGCTTTATGCTCTTAGCAAGAACATTTGTATTTCAAGGACATAAAGTCTCACTATAGTAACTCAAAATTTTAGAATGGGAGGAGAACAGAAAGTCCATTAACATATTTCCTCTTCCAGCCTTGCTTCGGGTATTTTTTAAAGACTAATTGTAGATTGAAGAGTTATGTCACACCTCGGTTGAGCAGTGTTATAGAGATGCAATTTAGAATACAGGGTAAGTTCTTTCAGGGTGCATTGGCGAGGTTAGCATAATTCTTGAATGGACTTGGTGTAGTTTAAGTTAGAGGTAAAACAAGGTTTAGAATACATACAACTGACTGACACTTAAAACAAGAGGATATAACTATGGGATTTTTCTCTCACTCTTACCATTCGTGAACCAAAGTGTTTACTGCATGTGCTGGGGCCAGTTGGAGCAATTTCCACTGTAATTCTGCTATTCAGAACTCAGGCGCTCACACATTCCATTCATACTCCCTTTACAATGATGGACCAGAGAGTACTCATCTCATCAGCACGTCGCGTGGTTTTTCTCATTAGGATAATTTCGATGCAGAAAACAATACGATAAGAAATAGACCACAGAGAAGATTTCATTAACTGAAAATGAAATGCGCACGACTGAAACAGAAGTGTAAGGTAATCACATAAGCTCACGTGATGGTTGTGAGGTCCTCATTACGGCGTGAATCACCACTTATTGCATTTCCGTGGTGCTAGTGGAGTAGGACTCCTGATCATTTAAAACGTGTTTGTTGCAGGGTTCATAGCTTTTGGAAATTTGTGATTTTAACATCGTTTTGGGAAACGTGCGTTCTCTTATATGGCATAAAATTAAATTGGTTAAATGGATTTTTCAAAGTATAAGTGTGCTAGTTTCTTTCTCAGTCAAAAACCATTTATTCTATTAATATTGAACATTCCATTTCCTGTAGTTCTTTGTGTGGGGTTGAAGACTCAAAGGCATTTCCCTGCCTACTTTGACAGGTTCATTAGTGCCTACCTTATTCAGCTAAGACTCCACGAAGAACCAGAGACAACTGAGGAAAGCTGGGTCGGGGAGAGTTCTTCCCGAGGAAAAAGAGCACCAGCGGTTGTCCAGTACCAAATGGTCGGCACTAAAAATATGGATACAAGGAGCATTACACAAAATGAATAAGCTATATTTGGAAATATTTGAGTTTATAAACATATATACAATAACAATTATTGAAAAAAAGAAGCCAGGACTATTAAGGACTGAAGGAATAGTGTATGGGAGTGTTTGAAGGAATAAAAGAAAAGGGGCTATTGTTATAACTATATTAAAATCTGAAAAATATTGAATATTTAGGAGTTGTTTAAGAGGAAACAGTGGAAATAATAAAATTTTGATATTTCATTGGTGTTTTATACTTCTCTAATACTAGATGTGTCAAATCCTTCATCCACATTAAAAAAAAACTGAGCATGCTATTGGTAAATAAATTATTTCATACAAATAACTACTTTTAGAAAACTAGAAAACCACATATCTGTGTTTGGTTTTTTTATTAGCAGACACTTAGGTGTGAATTATGAACTCCACAGCCTGTGTTTGGAGTAAACCTTGAGAGTATAATAAGTTTGTATCAAGGTGAATGTTGTCAATTATTTGTAACTCTAATTATGTGGTTTTTAATCTTTTAATGAATAAAGGTTGGTGCTTTACACTTGGTCTACTTAAACCATTAACTAGACTTACATTTTGTTGTTGCTGCTGTTGTCTTTGTTTTCTATTGGGGAGAGCTCGCCAGTGGAATGAACCACTTGAAAAGGCAAAAGCTGAATAGGCCTTTTAACAGCTAAAATACGTCTTTATTTTTATCCAGTATCTCTTTCCTATTTTGACATATCAAAAGAAAACTCATGGGTGTTCCCAGGATGCTTCTGTATCAGTAAATATATATTCTTAAAAAATAAAATTAAAGAATGCTGCAGCCTTGGTGAGGTGTCAGCAAAGTCTAACATTTGTGTACAATGAAATTTGCTTTCACAAGTGGTCATTAAACAGGCTCGCAAACTTTAATGACATATTATATTAAACATAAAAAGGGATGTAGATATTCTTGTATAGTACACAAATCTGAGAGGCATTGCTAATAGGTAGTAAGGTCATGGAAGTCATGTTTTCAGTCAAGTCCACAAGGTATGTGCTATAGTTAAGTAGATAGCATGTGTAGAGCTGTGATCCCAATGTCCTGCAGACAGACACGGAGATACAGGAGAACACCCTGGTGCGGCGGTAAGGGGAATTCTTGACAGAAGAAGACAAAAGAACAGGTTTGCTGCTAATCACATGGGAACAAACTTTAAAAGAAACATACTTATTACAATAGAAGTCATCAATGGGATTTAAAAATGCTTAGTGGAAAGCAGGACCAGCAGAAAATAGAAAGCTAAACACAGAGCCAATTCAGCAAAGGTAGAACACAAAGATCCTCATGAAAGCATGGGAATGGTTTCAATTCATCGCAACCAAGTGGGATTTATTTTAGGAACACAAAACCAATTAAACTTTTTTTTTTATAAAAGTCATTTGCCAAGCTCTAATTATCCAGAATGAAAACTTAAATAAGAAAAGCCATATGGTTATACCAAATGATTCAGAAAAGGCATTGACAAAAATTCACCATCCATTCATGAAAAGCAGTTGTGAGTAAGAAGGAACAGAGTTATCATCAGCCCGATTAAAGATACCCCAAAGTGTCATGTAACATGCTTGATTTTCCATGAGGTCAGTAACAAAGCAAAAGGTACTTACTCGTGCCATGTTATTCAGTAATATGGTGGAGATATTAAAAATACTCATAAGGTAGGAGAAAAAGCTTTAAACAATAAAATTGAAAATGAAAAAATAGGACTGCAAAACAGGCAACATAAAAAACAAAGTTGAATGCAAACAAACAAATCTTACAAAGCAAAACAATGAAGTCTAAAATACAGGAAATAAAGTTATAAATATGCATTCTCAGTAAAGCTTAACATTTTAGGTATTTATATAATATTACCTTGGGCACCTTAGTCTAGTTTGTATACATTTCAAAAAGTGTTACCTCTTATACAACTAGATTCCCTTCGACTAAGTTTCCTAAATTGCAGATTTTTTTTTCTTTTCTTAGAATTTTCATTGAAATGGAGTTTATATAATACTTACCCTGGGGTCTGGATCATTAACATAACATTTTTGTGAATAATCATTTTTGCTACATATCTCAGTATTTTGTCAATTTTACTGCTGAATAATCTGTGTACACAAGCACACACTTATTTACCAGCTGATTAGCATTTGGATAGTTTCAATTTGCAGTAAATAGAATTAAATATTTTATTAATTAATTGGTGTATTTAGGTTTGAAACTACAATAGACACCTAATACAAAGCAGTGATTCTCAATTTGTGGGTTGTGACCTTTTAGGTCAACTGACCCTTTCGCAGGGATTACCTGAGACCATAGGAAGAGAAGGATATTTACATTACAGTTCATAATAGCAAAATTACAGGTATGAAGTAGCAATTAAAATAATTTTATGTTTGGGGTTATGACAACATGAGGAACTCTGTTAAGGGTCACAGCATTAGGAAGTGTGAGAACCACTAATGTAGAATAGTATTGAAACTACTCAACTATATATCTCTTAATTTTCACCTATGTGCATTTTCTTTCTTTTAAAAAAATAACTAGTAATATAAATTAAAACATATACTTTCTCTATAACAAAAACACTATAAGTACTGGGAGTCTGACAGATTAAAATAAAAATTTCAAAAATGAGAAAGAAGGGTAACATAGTTTAAAACGTTCATATTTTCCATATTTATAAATATTTTTGTTTATATTCATTAAACTGTTCTCTTCCTGAGAGATATAAACAGATAACCCTCTTTCTACAGACTATAACAGACAGTGTAAAGATGCCTAACTGGCCAAAATGATGGAAAAAAGGAGACTGGATACCCAGCCCTAAGTGAGGCACGTCTCCCCCTTTCCTACCCTTAAGGTTCTGGCATGCTAGCAGAAAGGATCTAAGAGCAGAAAGACGGGAAAGACCAGAGAAATGATGTCTTCTGGATGCAAACTCATAAATAGCTGTGGTTAGACAGATCAACACAGGATGAAGATGGTCAAATTTCCAGCATGAATGGGAAGGCACCACAGCTCTCCCACCACATCAAGAGAAGCTATTGATTGTTGATAGCTGCTGAAAAACTTGGACACATTCTTTAATTAAGAGTGTTCTGGTAAGTAATTTCCAATGGATGGTTCTCCACCCCTGACTATTGACAGTCTTAACTGGACTGGTGAGTTGTTTACAAACATTCTAAAGACATTGTTGGGAGAGAGACATGAAGGCAGATATGACTATATTTCATAATGTACAGAAAAAAATAATGTAAAAAGTGTCAATGTAGTTATTAATTTCAGAAAGAGCCAAATATAATGAAAGTAAATTATTGGCTACAGAAAGATACTATGCAGTAGTAAAGGTCAAAAGGTCATGGCTGCATCAGCACTTCAAAATACAAAGGACATAATTATTAGTGAACTGACATTAGAAATAGATACATTTTGATAGTGGGAAACATCAAAACCTCTCATTCAGCAATTAATATATCAAAGAGAAAGATAGCCAGTAGGAATGCAACAGAGGTGGGATGACATTTACAATCAACTTGAATGAATTGAAAACTCTGGTTACTCATGCAGTTGAAAACCCATGACAGTGCAAGAGTCTGCACTAGAGTTTTATAATAGTTTTCTTCTTATTTATCAAACTTTTAAAACAATTAAATCTACAAATCAATTCATCTGGATCTGTTTGTCCATTTTTTAGTAATGATCTTTTGTTATGACTGAACTATACCGCGTGCATGTACCAGTTCCTTAATTTATTACTGAAGCGCAATATTAAATGAATGGATTTACCAATTTTTATTAGATTACTCTTTTGACTATGTTAGTGAAGTATGGAATGTTTTTAAAATTAATGAGTTTTAGAAATTTTAAGAGTATGGAAAATTCACTTAAGTAGACCACTTAAATCCCTAGTGATGGCAAGTAAATTATTTCTTAACTATATGGTAAATGATGTTCTGAATTCCTCTGCAGCAATTAGACTGTATATAAAGGACTCATCCATTAGGATGAAATAATGTTATATAAAAGGTATTTTCTCATTTGACCTTTTAATGCAATATATTGCTTGATTCCTAATATTAAACTGTCATGTGCATCTAAATCATTAATAAATGACCTATTTTCTTGCATAAATTAAAATATTATTCTCTTGCCATCGTGCATGAATGATGCGTAATCTTCATAAGAAAATAAGATGTAAAATAAATGTTTTTCTTTCAATAAAACAGCTTCTGTGGTTTATGTAGCACTGAAAAATAAAATGAAGAAATTCTTCCCTTCATATTTTGTGAACTTACAAGAGTTGCAGTAGAGATTTAGGAATTTTTTAATTTTAGAAATTCCAAAATGCCATTTTTTGGCTCTGCTTGAACATACTACACATAATTCACACAGGCACATGGGTGCTCAGACAATACACACACAAACACACACATACAAACACACACACACAAACACACACACACAAACACACACACACACACTCACACAAACACACACACAAACACACACACAAACACACACACTCACACAAACACACACACAAACACACACACAAACACACACACACACACACACACACACACACTCACACACACACACACACACACACACATTTGAAAGTCAGTAAGGACAAACAAAACAACCCATAGAAGAAGTTAGGCACAGTTAAATAAACATATTTACTGAATGTTCTACTTCAAAATTTTGTAATTAATCTCCAAAGCTCTTAGAACATTAAGTTGCATGAGATGTTTCAATTCCTTGGCAATTCTAAAAAATGATTCCTTTGATTTATTAAGCTATTGGTCTTTAAAATGGAACTCTCAAAATGACAAATCTCGGAAAGTTCTGGATCTTATTGCTGACTTTCTACTGACCAGCTTGTAGTATATAGCTCCCTAAGAAAAGGCTTCATTGCTAAAAATTGTACCTACTCTTCATCATCCAGTTGTTAAGTGCATAACTCACATTCGGTGCCAATTTAAATAAGATTTTTTCTTATGAAGAATCATATAAAAGTAACAGGCAGCATCAAGTAGATATTTATAAAATGTCTCCAAGAACATTTTTCATTCTTAATAATGTAGAAAAGATACTACAAGGATTTTCCACTTCTTCTTGAGCATCTTAGAATGTAAGCACACACCATGTCCTTGGCTCACTCTAGAAGCAAACATAATTCTCTTTGGCTTGTTTGCTCAGGGTCTATCACAAAGAAAAGAGAAACATGTCCGGGGTGATGAGATGGTTGATTAGGGGAAGCTGTCTATTCACATGCCTGAGTTCTGTTCCCAGGACCCACATGGTAGAAAGAGATAAATGACTTCTGTATGGGTAATAAAATATAAATACATTTTATCTTCAAATTTATCTTCATAAATATTCTGAATTTTATGATGTACATATAATGATAGCCAATGAAGCCATGACTTTTCTTTTGAAATTCTTGACTGAATATTGTATACTGGAAGGTCATATTTGAGCTATTATTTCCAATATGGTGGCATGTGGAAGTGAGATTTGGGGATATAATTAGGTCATGAAGATCATGCCCATTGGAAGAGATTAATGGGCTCTTGAGAAATGACAGAAAATTGCTGATCACTTTGACACTTAAAGGCACAAAAATTAACATAGGGCAGTGACCCAGATAGGGGATCTCCCCAGACTGAAAGAATGAGAACATTGATCCTTGATAAGTTAATAAACTATATATGGTTTTATTTTATATTCATTTGGTTTTAATTCAAAATGACTACACGTTTCAAATCCTAGTCAAAATTCTTTTCTAATTTTTATTATGATGATTCTGATTCAGGTGTTGGATGTTGGGTTTTTCCCTGTGTACCCCTGGCTGTCATGGAATCATTCTGTAGACCAGGCTAGCCTCGAACTCACAGGAATCCACCTGCCTCTGCCTCCTGAGTGCCAGTGCGGGGATGAAATCCATGGACCACCACCCCCAGGCTTCTATTTCTTATTTGGAAAAGTGATATGAAAAAGTACCCAAGGCCCTCCCTCCTCCATCTCGGTCTAAGAAGATGTGCATCCATATAGAATAAGTTCCCAAAAAGCCAATACATGCAGGAGAGATAGGTCCCAGTGCCGATATCATTGGGTTCTCAGTCAGTCCCCACTGGGGCACCTAGGTTGTTTCCAGGTTCTAGCTATTACAAATAATGCTGCTATGAACATAGTAGCACAAATGCTCTTGTAGTACGGTTGTGCATCTCTTGGGTATATTCCCAAGAGTGGTATTGCTGGATCCTGAGGTAGGTTGATTCCCAGTTTCCTGAGAAACCGCCACACTGATTTCCAAAGTGGTTGCACAAGTTTGCATTCCCACCAGCAATGGAGGAGTGTTCCCCTTACTCCCCATCCTCTCCAGAACAACAAAAAATAAATGGGACCTCCTGAAACTGAGAAGCTTCTATAAAGCAAAGGACACAGTCATTAAGACAAAAAGGAATCCTACTGAATGGGAGAAGATCTTCACTAACCCCACATCAGACAAAGGCCTGATCTCCAAAATATACAAAGAACTCAAGAAACTGGACATAAAAATTCTAAACTACCCAATTAAAAAATGGGGTAATGATCTGAACAGAGAATTGTCAACAGAAGAAGTTCGAATGGCCAAAAGATTCTTAAGGTCATGTTCAACTTCCTTAGCGATCAGGGAAATGCAAATCAAAACGACTTTGAGATACCATCTTACACCTATCAGAATGAATGGCTAAAATCAAAAACAGCAATGATAACCTATGCTGGAGAGGATGTTGAAATCTCTTTTCTTCTTCTGTTGGGTCCTCGTATCAACTCTCTCCTGGTATTCCTTTGTGACATCTCATTATGGTCTCACACAGATGTAAATATAACTGATAATGTACATGGCTCCAAAGTAACTACCAATCCTCAGTCCATATTCTATGTCCCTTTATTTCTTTTGGTTTTACTGATGTGTCAACAAATAATCCAAATAACAAATTAATCTGAAATTTATAATTTTCGTAAAATTAATTTATTGTAAACTTGCCAGTCTCAAAAATCATGTCATTATTCTCTCATTTGCTAGGGTCAAAATTCTTACTGTTTAGTTAGTAATGTGGCCATTATATCATATCTAATTTGATGTTTAGTACCATAAATTTCAACTCTAAAAGCTTTTTCCCATACTCTTCCTACTCACTATCTCTGCTTAAAGTCTTGATCGATTGCTGTAATATAAATGTTTATTGAAATTATTTTATCTATCCTTTTTGGCCTTTTAGCTAAGGTCAAGTGTATTATCTCTTCTTAACTTTTAAAAACACTTTAACTGATTCCACCGATTCCCAATCCAAATTTCTTCGCATGCTACTTAGATGTAGGAATACATCAGAAAATACTTCAGTCCTTTTTCCTCCCATGAGCCTTTGCCAACTTCCTCCTACCTATACTTTTACCCAGGTGTTCATTGTACATCTATGCGTGCCTGCCTAGTCTCTTCCTCTCCCTCCCCAACATTTTCTTTTTCTCCTGATTCTATCTTTAAGCTTATAGTGAAACCAGGAAGCACAGTCAATAATCTAAATAGTGCTTCACATATTTGTACCTCTTAGTTATTTCACAAAAGTATATATTTGTCTTCATTCACGCACAAACGTAATTTATATCATATCCTTTGGGCCCTTTGTGCCTAGTCTTCCTATGTAATAAAACAGCTAGCAATCCTACCAAATCAATGGATAGAAAAAAAAACACTTTACAATTTTAAAAGATTCTCAGAAGTTTTGGCTTATATAATGTGTTATGTAACTATTTTCTTTTGATAGCCAGATTCCTATAACTATGAAAAACTGAACAATGCTGCATAAGCCCTCCTTGTAAATATTCTTGCACAAAAACTTGCATTCTGTGTAGCAAGCTCCAGTAGTGAGATAGTTGAGTCAAAATTTGTACGCAAATTTAATTTTGACACATATTGCTATATTGCTTTCAAAATGCTCTAAAACATGGAAGTGTAAAAATTGCTCCTTTCTTAACATAAAATAATATAGCTTAATGTTATTCCTTTTGGTAAAATAGTTTTGTAGCAGCCAATTCCATTAATTTCTTTGGCAATATGTTGGAAATATAGCTTTGGCTTGCAAATTAGCATATTCTGGCACATATCCCAGGGTACTTAGAAGAATTGATGGAAAAGAGGGAAAATGCGTTGGAATTATCAATACCTTTTAATGTGTTATAGAAAACAACCAGATATCATTCCTCTAAGAAATGTGTAAGAAGTTCTGTATAGTGTAAATAATTAATTTAAATCTTATGTTTGCACCAAAAAAAGTAATTTTACACTTGCACTACCGTTTCCACTCCCACAATACATAAATATCCATAACCCACAGTCTTAAGAACTTAACCACGATGGGAATTAATTGTGTCAGGCCTGGTCAGTATAAGCTTTGAAAAAGTTTGTTATGTGAGAATTACATTAATTAAGATTTTAAAATACGTAAGACAATATCTTACACATTCACATTATTTTAAAGATTATGCATTGAAAGTTAGGAGACTGAATCACAAATCATCTCCAGGGACTGATTTAGTTGGCAATGCATCTAAACAGTTTTACAGGCTTTTCTCAAGAACAGAGCCTACTGAAGTATGACTTCTTGACCCCCTGATTCTGACATACATTTGACTTTTAGCATCTCTAATTAATATGCGTCCCATGATCAGTGACTCCATGGAGTTGATTAGTGGTGTGTTTTCCTTCACAGTGGAGACTTTTAAAATCAAATGCTAAAACTGCGTGGTATTGAATTGGCAAAGCTTAGGTTTTGTGTTTCAGCACATAAAACTAAAATATAAAATCAGAAATATGGGTATGGAACCGATTAAAGGAATAATAATTTAATAATAACTTTCCAGAATATCATCAATCAATAAGTCATACAGTACCATTATAGCCTGCAGATAAGGTTTGTACTGGTTATCTGATATAATATACTTTATAACTT
>JAQHUG010000038.1:4033594-4058955 GCA_028555095.1 Dicrostonyx torquatus | reverse complement strand
GAAACGCAATTTCTGAAGGGGAAAAACTGAACTAGTATGGGTCAACAGTAAATTATATATTTTAACAGTGGAAATTTTATATTTAAAATTTTGACTACTTTTTTTTCCAGCTAGAGTTGGCAACTGAGCACAAGGGGCGTATAATTACAAAATATTTTAAACGATTTGTGGATAAGATATATTGATTCTGCATATTTATAATAGGCGGTTATATTCTTAAGTCTTACCCCAGGTGTTGTAGGGAAACCTTCACATTTTAAAAGCGAATGTGTCATAGCTCTCTAAACAGCACATGCCAAACGAGTTACCCAAAGTCAGGGTATCAGGCTAGTTTTTAAGTATTAGAAATAGACATCATTACTTTAAATCATTGTTGTAAAACTTGTGCCTGTTCTCTAGATAACAAAAGCCTTATTTCCCACATTAAGTATTTAATAAAAATAAATTAAAAAACTTCATCATGCCTAATTGTTAGTTATGTCAATAGCCATGTTTCCCATAATAATGTGTTTTTTTTTCTGAACATTGAGATTGCTGGTAATGGTGAAGAGACTGCTAGCAGCAGTGATTATAAAGAATAGTCACTACTTTCTTTTCAATAACGCTTATGACTATAAGCAGTAAATTTCTTCAAATCATAGGTATACAAACTTGGTGATTAAATTGAATTAATTGTTGATTTTGATAAGGGTTTATTCATGTATAAAAATGATACGTATATATTCATACTCACATGTTTATTCATGTATAAAAATGATACGTATATATTCATACTCACATCCTTCATGAACTGTTCATAAATCTACGCTGTTCTCTAGTTTAAAAACAGGATTCCGTGTGACCAATGCCTCACTCCCTTACATCAAGGATGCAATTGGAAAAGGTGAACTATTCTGACAGAAAGATGATTCCTGCCAGGGGACATTGAGGTTTTTCACTCATGTGTGTATGTCTGTGTGGAGGCATACATTGAGAAATCAGGTAAAACCACTATTTTTCATCATAGAAATCTTTGGATCCTTTAGCTGTCTAGGTAACTTCCTAAAACTTAATCAAATGATGCAGGAGGTAGATTAACTTTGAGTTTTGGTCACTGGGCACTAACTGAAATTTTGGGTATAAACAAACTAAAAACATTGACAGCGCAACTATGTATTACTTATGATTATATATTTATATGTGTGTGCACGGTATGTACATGCATCTTTTAGCATGCTAAACACATTGCATACATGTGTGACTATATAATGTGCATACACATATTTCCCCTAGAAGCACAATATGACATTTGACACAGATGCTGTCTGCTATTTATTTCATGAAACAACTCCGGCAAATATTTCTCATTGTCTAAATTAGACTATGATGCAAAGATCTTACAGTAACAAGGAAAGTATTCTAAGTAAATAATATTTGCATACAAGCCTAGCTTGCATTATTTTGATTTATGCAATCAGAAAAAATAAATGCATGTGACCCAATCTTATATGGTGTGTCTTCATTTTCCTGAGAAGCGTTCTTGCTCTGTCCTGAATAAGTTTCCCTCTCTAACAATGTTTTCTAAAAGTTCAAACGCATGCTTATGACTCTGCTGTCATTCCCAAGTGAAGTTTGCAGAGAACGTCTAAACTCTCTATTAGTAAACAAAAACAATTCTGTCGTGAGACAAGCAGAAGATGGATTTAATTTTTGAAAAAAATTGAATATTTTTCTAATATGATTTTCTTCATTCTGTGTTCTGCATATGTTTGGATGGCCTCCCTCCTAGAGCACAGAAGTTTTCTGAGTTCCCACTTCTCTTTCTCTCAAGACTTTCAGACTCCCCCAAGTGGATATCAGAGAAATTTAGTCTCTAAATAACAGACACTTCATAATGAGTTTTAATCAATCTGCATCAAGTATTTTCTATTTGAAGTATGATATGTGGAAATAATTCTTTTTTGATAAATCTATCACTCCCCTGCTATCCCCTATAATTTATCATTTACTCACGTGACTACCACCTGTCTTATCAAGACATCCCATTTTAGCTTCTTTGGAAAAGTGAAATCAAACTGTCAGTTTCATTTAAGTACCACATTATGGCTTACGGCGGACATTGCTACGGAAAATTCTATGCCTAGGAGACAAAAACTGGACCATATTGCATTGTTGACCCATTGATACACGAGATAAACACAGGTATAACATCAGACTTCAGTTTCCTGTGACAAAGGGGATCAGAATGTCTGGAATCTGCTTTAACCAATTAAGCCTTTGAAGGCAAAAGGAAAATAAAGCCTTCAGTAAATCCATTGAAGGCACCATCTCGCAGCCTCCCATGCCTGGGTATCGATCTTCTTAAGTGCCGACTAATGAGTCCTATGGTAGTAGCAGATCTATGGTGTGTGTATCTGATGCGGTGCCCTCACTCCTCCGCCTCTGAGGAGCTAAACTTACACAGAGAGGGGAATCACCTGGGAAGGGTTGGGGGAGAAGCAGCCCTGGCTGATGGCTGCCTTGACCCTTTAAAGTCCAGCCCCAATCTGTCTCCGCTAAAGGCAGTAGACCCCATTCCCTACTTTCCGTGACAAACGCAGTAGTTTGTGTGCAGGAGGTTTTCCTTTCAGTTCGCTTCTAGGGCGAAGGCTTCTGCTTTTGTTCAGCACCTCTCTTGCTCCGGAGCTCCTGGCAGCAGCTTCTCTTGCTGCAAAGCATCCTTCTCCTCTCAGCTTTGGCAATTTAGGAAGAACTGATGCTCCCAGGGGAGGTGGATGAGGGGAGAGCGTCAGGAATGGGAACACATCCATCAGGAGTCCCTGCGTCTCCCTGCTCTCCACATCCACTCGCGTCGCCACAATTCCCCTCCCCCAAGCACATAGCACTTGTGATATGTGTAACTGGGGGCGCGGGGGTGCGGGGCATTCACCCTCCAAACCAAAGATGCATCAAAGCGCAGACTCCCTTAAAGCCAAACCCAGCGGCACCTGGCACCTGCCCCGATTCGCTGCAACTGGAAGCGGACGGCTTGGGTAGTGAATTATTAATTTATTTATTTCCCTCGCGCCCCCGCCCTCATCCCAACCCGCAGAGCAGAAGCCACGGTCGCGTCAATTCTCCCCCCCACCCCACCCCCCCACCTCCGCCCGCACCTCGCAGGAGTCTCGCACTTGTAACTGGCCGTCGCCTCCCGGCCCCTGGCGGTCGCGACGCGCTCCCACTCGTGGCCAGGCTGGCGCGGCCGTGGGTCCTGGCGGCGGGGGAGGCAGGGGGGAGGTGGCGGGTGACAGATGTACTCCTCTGACAGCTCTCAGTATCAGCCCAGTGGCTCCCTGCCATTGGCTCAGTGCGATGGACCGGCAACGCCGCACACTATAATAACACTCATGCCTGCCAGCGGCAGCGACTGCAAGTGCGGGCGCCCAGCGCGGGGGATGCTGTGGCCGCTGCTACCGCCGCGCGGGCGGCTCCCGTTGCCCGGCTGCGCCCTACAGCGCGGGCTCTAACCGCTCCAGCTCGGTCCCGCCCGGCCCGGCCCCCTTCTCGGCCGCATCCTCCCGCGGGGCTCTACGTCCCGGCTCGGATCGCCAGGCGAACACTGCGCCGGAGCCCGGGCGAGCGCGGCCGGCATGCGGAGGCGGCGGGGCGCGCACCGTAGCCCGGCGTAGGGATCCCGCGTGCCCGCCAACAGCGCACCGCCAGCCGCTCGCCCTGCCGCGATCTCCAGCCCACCCTCCCGGCCCCGGCTGCGGCTGCGGCTGCGGGCGCGGGTGCGTGGAAGCGGCGGCTGCGGAGGAGAGGCGGCGGCTGCCCCATGGAGTGTTACTACATTGTCATCAGCTCCACGCATCTCAGCAACGGACACTTTCGCAACATCAAGGGAGTTTTCCGGGGCCCTCTCAGCAAAAACGGGAACAAAACTCTGGTAATCTCTCTCTGTGTGTCTGTCTCTCTTTCTGTGTCTCTGTGTCTTAACTGTCTCTCATCTAATAGGGCATATTGGAAGAAATGAGTTGATTGATGATGAGCTTGGGAGCTTTCGCGATTTTGTTTGATTTGCAAAGCATTCATTTATTTCGTGCATTTATCTGATGGGCGTGGGATGAGACTCGGGTGTAGGAAAAGGAAGCGATCTCAGCAAAGCTCTGATTGAGGTTTTCCCCCCGACACTTATGAAGCTTTCTGTCCACCACACTCCACATGCTGAAGAATTATCAGTCCCTCCTTATTTCAATAGGACTCTCTAAAAATAGAAAAGAACCCTAGCCCCAAGTGATCCCGTGGCACCTTTCATTTTAGGCAGCTGAAGGTGGACGATGGTGTGGGTGTCTATGGTGAAAGAGGTAGCCAATGTGGTTGGTGTCTCATGGAGCAAGAGGCTGGATTGAGTGAGGGTCTCAGAAAGAGTTCCTATCTTGGCTGAAGGACGGACAGATAGGAAACTTCTCTTCTGAGAAGTTGTCTGTACTAAGCTGAACAGAAGGATCCCATCAGTCCATGGTGTCAGCTTGTCACTCTGTAGAGTTTAGGGATATGGGTGGAAGGTCATCACTGTGTCACAATTCCAGCCAGTGGGAAGCATCTTAGAAAACAAAATGCAAGCTGCTTCTCACACTGGATAGCACAGCTTGGCTTGCCCTTCGGTATCCAGTAGAAAAAGCACTCTAGATTGGCGGAAGATGTGCTGAGCATAGAGACAGTGCGGGGAATAGCTCCTCTGTTCATTCCACCCAAGCCTCCCAACAGGACCAGCTCTCAGGAGCAAGTGTGTCTGGAGAAGTGCGCACTTCTTCAAAGGAAGAGAACAGTAGCATGGGGTCTCTTTAGTATGCGTACTGCAGAGTTCAGCCAGTCAGATGGTAAAAGTGGATGACTTTGTGAAGTCTGTGCTCGCTGGCGAAATTTTCTGTAATTCTCCCAGTACTCGCTTATCTGAGAGCAGAGTAGTTCAAGGACACACTTATCTGAACAGCAACTGTGGTTTTCTTAATATCATTATATCATTCTCTATATGTGTCTACATAAGCCAAAAGAAAACAAGTGCCTTAAGAACTGCTTTTTTTTTTTTTTTTGAGGATGAAAAGTTCTCAGTAGGAGTGTTCAATGGATTCAGACTCCCACAGGATGCGTTTGGTTTACCCTTTCCTTAGATATTGACTACCGGCTTTTCGTTGGTTTACACGCAAGAACACAGGCTTAGTTTGATATCTTTGTTGTTTGGGATGTGTTTATTTGCTGTTTCTTCGCACAGCAGAGCACACACCGCAGACCTCTTTAGAGGAGTACTGTGGGGTAGTCAAAGTCTTGAAGAATTGCTGAAATGGTCTGGGCTCTACTTAGAGAGTTTGGCTAACATTTTTAAAGAGAAAAAACATTTCTCTCACACCTTTGGCTTTACTCGTTGCACCGAGTTTTTAAGGATGAGAAAAAGAGGGAGGGTTTCCAACGTGAGGACGCTAAAACACTCAAGAGTTGAGACACGGGTAGTTATATTTGAGAACCCAGAACTTGTTGCCCCGCTGTTCCTTGTGCCTCTTCCACCTCTTTGGGCTTTCCAGTGACTCCGTAAGCTGGCGATCACTTACTTGCTGTGAAATTGCAGGTCTTCATCACTCATGTGGACAAAGGGCAGGTGAAGAGTGGGTTTTGCCTGTGTAACCTCATGCTTAAAATGGGCACGTTAAGAGCAGCCACCTACATAAGATGAATAAATCAAAATACATGTAACTGTTCAAAACAACCAAGAGGGAGATGCACTCTGAAATAAAGATCATCATGTTTCTCATAACTATAATGTAGGGATGAATCTTGGCATGATCATGACAACCCTGCCCTGCCTGTATTTGCTGTGTGTGAGTTTCATGCTGACTTAAGTGCAGGGTATGCTCACATTAGCTTTCAACTGTTTAAAGCTATACTTTTTTTAAAAAAATAGAATATATGTGTATGTGTTCTAAATGGTTTGGATGAGTTTGGCCATTAGGAGAAATGAGACCTTGTGCTTGTCCATAAGTATAAAGAGAGTCTAGATATATCAATGAGGGAATTATGTTAATTAACAAAGATTAGTTCATACTTATATAATGATATCATCTTGACAGCAACAAAAATTCTTAAAGCCCTAGTATATGCTGTTTTTAATCAGATCAAAATAGGTAATTTTACCTGAAGTTTAAAAAGTACCCACTTTCATATGAAGCAGAGATATTGACTTAAAATGGAAATATACTATGGGACATAAAATTTCAAATTAATATTAATGCACATCATATTTTTTGTTTTACTTCTTTAGTTTTAAGGTGATAAGTTGCTTGTGTTAAGTACTTTCAGTATTTTAAAATCTACATCCATGCAGTAATAATCAAATCACAAATATTTATACTTTTTTATATTTGAATTTCATGTATTAAATTTTCCTCTAAGATAAAGGAATTTTAATGACGTCCATGTAAATTACTGTAAATGTCTCTTCCCCCCTCCCAAGGAGATAAAACCTAAAGCCACAGAAAAACAACTTTGATTTTCCACAAGAAATTGAGTTATTTTCATTTACTAGTTGGTTAATGAGTGTTTTGTTAATTTCTTCAAAGTTCAGATTAAATAAAAGCTATTGCTTGACCTTAAGATAATTCTGAAGATGAATTTGCTCTGTAGAGCTTTGGATATGGAATGCTATCACAGTGAAGGTTACTTGCAACATGTCCTGTTTGTTCAGATTTCAGTGCCATTGGCTCATCACTTCTGTCCCGAATGATAGACCACATTTATGTTAATGAATGAAATATGGAGAGAAGACCAGCCAATAAATTAGCTTATTTTCTTAGTAAACCTGGAACTTCCTCTATCAAAAATGGCAGATGTTCCGAATAACTAAGAGCTTGGTGAGAAGTTGTGGTTGTATCATCTATCTATCTATCTATCTATCTATCTATCTATCTATCTATCTATCTATCTATCATCTATCCATGTATCTATCTATCATCTATCTATCTATGTATCTATCTATCTATGTATCATCTGTGTATCTATCTATCTATCTATGTATTATCTATGTATCATCTGTGTATCTATCTATCTATCTATGTATCTATCTATCATCTATCCCACTGTAGTTCCTGCATTTGGCATTCTTGAACTTATACATGAACTTTTCCAACTTAAGAATCATAATGAACATGAAAAAGCCTCCATTTTTGTCTTACAAAGAGTAAGAAAATGTTTTACTTGTTATTCTGTCTGTTACAAACTGCATCATCATCTCTCGACAGCTTACTTTTATGGAACAAGAAAATAATCTTTTATTAGTGATGCTGTGATCTTTTATTAGATTACTGTTGATAAAACAGAGAACTTCATGATCTTGAATAAAAGTTATGGTCTTTATATTCTATTTTAAATTTACATGAGCAACTACTTTTCAAATAAAAATTCTTTATTAATAGACTTTTGCAATTGATTCACAAAAATTCTTTGACCTACCTTTATATTTTAAATGTTTTAATGCATACCTAAATATGTTATATACATTTATATGGAATTTCAGTGCAAAGTATGAGTTTTGACTTAGGAATCTTAGATACCATCATTAGTTTGCTATAACATTCTGTCTGTTATTTGCTTAGAAATTTTATGTCTCAATTAATGTTTTAATATTTCCGAATTAAAGAACTAAAAATGACCCAATGACAGAGGGAGGTCATTGTTATGGAGAAGATTTTATGACATGTTTTAATCATGAAATTTATGAGGACCAGTGTGATAATACGAATAAGAGAAAGCGTTGTGTCATGTTTAGTTGAAACCATTTTACTTTTCTTCTTGTCTTCATGTACAGATAAATAGTGTTTAATTAAAAATATGAATTTAGGTGTGTTTTACTTCTTCTCCTCAAGTGGACAAACATCCCCAACTGTCCATCAATGTCTTAGTTCTGTAGGATGACCAACATCTTCTATATAGGAAGTATCAGGTTCGGTAAGAGCTTAATTTATTGATTGACCTGCTGTTTAATTTATTCACCTTCACGGAGAAGCTTCAGCAGCTCTGGACTTCCAGAAGCACCAATGGCTCTGGGGTTCACAAGGCAAATATGAGATCCCTCCAACACTCCTGCTCATTTGGCTTCTGCTTCACAATGTCTTCCAGTCTTCTTTACAAGTTTGCAAGTTACCCAGGATATTTTTGCCTGTGTTAATTTGACATGCAAAAAGTTCTGGGTATTTTTTCTTTCTTTTTTTTTGTGTGTATAGTAGAAGTGACAAAATTTAGATTGACCTTGAGATATACCATGTGGTCTTTTGCCTTGTCATTTTAATTTTATTTTTTTCATACAATTCCCTTCCTGTGTCTCCTCAAAAAATCATATGATTTAAAAGTCCCTTTGACTCACTAAAAGCAGCTTTGGGTACACCATAAGGCTATGAGGCTAAAAGGATTGACTGTAGCGTTGGTCATATTGAACAAAGCACTGAGATATTATTGTACCTGGGAGACTTAGGGTGAGGTTAAAATCAGGTGGTAGAGTAATAGGTCCATACACTTACCACCTTTATGAACACGCTCCCATATTTAATGATTACATATTCTTCCAACAGTCTTTTCAACTCATGCCTTCAGCATTACCGATTATGTTGAGTCATACTTTTCTGAACTAATTGTGTCTTTTACCCTTTGGTGTTATTTTAATAAAACGTCATAGCATGTACATCTTTAAATATATCATTCAAATGAGAAACATCACTTATAATTGAAAGTTTATTATTATGACTTAAAATATATCCATCATTACAAAAAGAGACATGTCATATATTTGATCATTAGTTACATTATAATCTTGTCTCTTCCTCTCAGATGTGAACCAATATTTTTTTTTCATTATTGATGCTGGCAATGGCAATTCTATTTAAAAAAATGCAGGAGGACCTAGTACAGAAATTTCATTGGGTTTTATTTGAGGACATTTTCCAATGTTAGTGTTTAGTGTTTTCAGATATTCAGTATTGAAAACTCAAAGTTTCCACAAAGAGAAAAGGAGCTCACTTTTCTGAATGCACCCTTCATTGGGGCAACTCTTATGAAAGTAATGGTCTTACTATCACTTGTAGACCATTCATAATGTCCCCTGACTTCATTTGTTCCATATTGCTTGAATTCGTTGACAGCATTATCCATACCAAATATGTTGGAACATTGTCATAATAAGAAACCTGTGAGAAACATGGAGAGACATTCTGCATTTTGTCTGAGAATATAGCTCAGTGGTACATACCACCCTCATCATTCTTGAAGACTTAGACTCCATTTCCAACTTCAAAAATAAAGTAAAATAAAATAAAAATAGAACATTTTCATTTAGACTCAGAACTTAGGGCGTTTTCTTACTGTTTCTAGTCTTTTCAAATTTAATTTGAAAATTTAGTCTTTTCAAAATTAACTCTTGATGCAATTTTAGTCTCTAAGTTATTCTTAAACATGATTTATATCCGACATACATAGTTTAATAGGTGGAAGCAAGTTCATTAATAGCCTATGGATAATAGCAATTGCATTTTAAAGTAATTCCAATTTGCTACAACATTTGATAGTTTCTTTCAGTGACCTTTGGAAGGGAGCTGGTGCTATTGAAGGGGAACACTGTAGTCTGGGATTATAACAAACCACTTCAGAGAATATAACAATGATAATCTGTGGTCTACTGTAACTTAAATTTAGGAGGGAATTATGTGTTTCTGTCTATCACATTTTGTGTTGCCAACCACAAGGAATATAATTAAAGTATAATTTTGCAAGAGGATTCTATCTTGAAATCATTTGATCTATTTCTTTCCATTCTCAGGGAGCATCTAAGAAAAGCTTCCACTGTATAGTGCATTTCTTGTGGCGTTTGTAATGGGCAAAGTTTTATTAACTTTTATAAATGTATTGTTTCATACTTTCTAGCTCAATGTAAGATAAAGTGGGGGTCATAAATAATTTAAACTCAGTCTTGGTTGTTAAAGTAAATGTTGTCCATTATTGGATGTACTACTCTGAACTCTTTAATAATGGCTTGGCATCACTGGAAGAAAGCTACATATTTTCTTCAATGTAAGTACCCTTCCTACAGCAAATGTTTGTGGTAGGAGAGCTGAGCTTCAATTACTAGCAGTCTTAGAAAAGGAGCTACATAGAATTCAACATTTGGTGCCACTTGTCAACCAAATGCTAGGTGTATTGCAGCAATGAATTTTGTAGATGTAGCTAATATCTAACCTACTAACCCAAAGTTTATAAAACATTGACTTACCTTACAGAGCTGACCTCATGCAGTCTGTTCATAGGCTTTCAGACCAAACACTGAGGTTTGTTATAAAAGAAGAAACTCTCCTTCATAATGGCTGCTTTAGCTCCTGCCTATGTCCAGTCACCTCCATATTTCCAAATGACCACTCGCTGCAGCTACAGATCATATGATCTATTAAAACAGGCACTCCCTATACACAAAGCACTTTACCATCCTAGGAATGAAATTACTCAAACCACTCTGATGCATAAAACTGCAGCTCATAATATCTTTTCTTCCCAATAAAGGAAACTAAATCATGAAAGCAAGATGCTAGATGGATCAACAACAGGAAGTGAGTGGGTACTAACTACAGATGTTTAATATAGAGCTTATTGTGATTCTTTCTGTTATTCATAAACAAGTTTATGATATCTATTTTAAATAATGATATCCATATCTATATCCTAACCACATGTCTTTATATTATGACATACCATGTAACAATAATGTAAAATATCATCCTTGTTCTCTGTTGCAATCCAACAAACAGCTAATGACACAGACACTTCTTGTCATAAAACATGTAGGTAACTCTAAATGAAAGAAAAATAATACTTTAACAGACACCTTGGTAGGATAAAGTTTTTAAAACATTACTTAAGTGGATTTGTTTAAAATAAAGGATTTCCATTTTGTAAGATATTCCTCATGAATGCTTAAATACTCAAGGTCATGTGCAGCAGCCAAATGGCGCCAGGAACACAGTTGTATTGGAAGCATGTTGGTTGGTCATGTTTGTGTTAACAATGTAAGCTATGCGATGTGAGACTTGTGAACATTCATGAAGAAATCTCTGGAATTTTGCTGTGATTGGAGCTCAATTAAAACTTAGCAATTTTTATGTAGACTAGGAGAAAGCTGATGTTCATGATTATTAGTGGATGGGATTTTTGGGTAATAAAACAATGGCTTTGTTTTCATCTGTGATGAGATATGACGAGTGGTCTTGATCATCTAAATATACAGTGTATTCTTAGAATGAAATCTTCGGTGTTAGTCCGACTTCTAGGCCCAGCCAAGCTCCCAGGTACATCGGTTTCGAGTCTCTGATAAGACAAGGAGTGGATAGTCACAGAGGAAGAGCCGAAAGACAAGGTGATCAGAGACCAGGCATCCAGACAAGGACCAGAGGACATTAGAGAAATGTGATTTCAAGGTGGGCTCTTTTAGGAATGAGAGAGGCCGGGGATAGGTGGAAAGTATCACAGCAGAATGATGATATTTTCCCCATATGGTTGAATTTGTAGAGGACTTTAGGAGATGAAAAGGTCACCTGTGGAGACAAAGCCGGGACACTGATGTCTTCCATGTAGACTTAAGTTGACATAAACATCAAAGTTCCCATTGAGTGAAAAATTTGAACCTTTTGAGACTTATTAATGATATACTTTAAGGAATTTAAAAGAACACAGGCCAACAGTTTTAAGTCCTGTGCAAACATAGAGGATTATACTGGAAATCATGGTCTAGATACAGGATGAAAACTAGGAAATGAGGGAGAATTGGGGAATTCTGTTTTTTTCCATTTGTTTATATATATAATATATATGTAAATATATATTTCATGATTTCATGATTAAAATGCAACCATATCACCTTCTTCATTCCTTTTCCTCCCTCCAACTACTCCCATGTCTCCCAACTCCCTCCTTAAATTGATGGCCATTTTATCAACTTTTATTGATGGCCTTTTATCAGTTATTATTATTACATGTATGTTCATGCACTCATGCACACACACACATAGATACATAAATACAATCTGTTTAGTCTGTTACTGCTGCTGTGTACACATGACATCAGGTCTGATGACTTAGCATTGGATGACCAGCCAGGGAGTTTGTCTCTCGGACAGGCTGATTCTCAAACTCACAGTGGGTATTATATGTATTTGTCTAGAGGTGGAACCCATGAAATCTCCTGCGTTAGTTTTTCTGTTAGTTCCAATTAGTTGTTTATGTTTTCAGTACCAGGGATAACTTTACTCCAGCTCAGGGTTCTTAAGTCCAATTAGAAAGCTGTAGGGTGCCACCAACATACGCCTGCCAGTATTTTACCTTTATGTATATTCTTACACTGGAGTCATTGCTGTGGTTCAGTGGCATCCCAGTTGAGTAGATAAAATGCCTTATTCTCTACCTTGGAAGTCTGCACAGTATTTTCAGGTACTATTGAAACTGGATCACAAGAAGGAGGATTTTATGTTATATCCAACTCAAGTAATTTTAGTCCTGTGGTTTAAATATGAGTGTCATTTGCAAAAGGGCTTACTTTCAACCTCAGAGAGGAAACCAAAGGAAAGAGTAATAGTCTATATTGTTTTAAAGTTAGTGAGATCACCCTGACCAACAACTTGATCAGAGGTTTCTCATGCCTGGTACTATAGTTTTTGTTAGATGTCCGTTGTGGAGGATTGTCAGCCCAAGTAACATCACTTCCTTTAGGGTATACATATGTATGTCTATACACTTATATTTATTATAGATAACCTAATAAGGTAAAATAACATAATTCCTTGAGGCCTTATTAATAGCTTGATTTTACTTGTCCATCTTTCCTCCTTCTTTTTTGGCTTCTGTATTTGCCTCCAGCTCTCTTGCCTGTGAGAGTTCTCCATACCCCTTCTTCCTTTCCCCTTACTAATTTCTTGATGTGTTGGTTATCACTGAAGGTCTAGCTTGGGCTAAGCTTTGTCTTGATAATTCCATAGAAGACAGTGTAGGTGTGATGTATAGGAGTATTGTCAGAAACACCCAGAGTCTCCATGCTCCCCTTTCTCTTCTTGTGAAGGTCGCTCTTGAATGGATTCTTGGAGTCTGAGAACTTCTCTGAACCCTGCTGGAGAATTCTGAAAACAAAACATTTCTATTCCTACTACAAACATTGCCATCCCAAACTTGTCTTCTTGGAGACCAAATTATTACCAATGATATGTTCACTCATTTTCCATGTCAATTTAAGCTGCATTAGGGATTGATTATAACCTGGCTAGCCTAGATATCAATTATTTGTTATCTGCAGGTCTGGGAGCAGTGGAGAATTCCCAGATGAAAGTGCTGAGTGTCATCATAAGTGGTGAGGGATTCTTCCTTCATTATCTCTGTGCTCACATAAGAGAAAGTGGAGAGGAACGTGAGCTTACCTAACTCACACACACCTAGTCATGAGGGCTTCATGAGTGTAACCATTAACCCCAAACAGGTAAAACTTCTAATGCTGCAGAAAATGCATTTGGGAGACATTCAGTTAATAATACCCATCCATGCTGGGTATCTGTGATTCACAGGGAAGAAATCCAAAAGTGTGGAATTCCGCTATTGAGAATCTTTAGAAAATACTTGATATAGTGAGCTTGACCATGTGCTTCTAACAATCAGAAGTGTGTTGGGATCGGGCAGGGGGGAGGTTAAGCATGAAACGTCCCATTGTTTTATGAAAATGTGTCAGCTGACATAATTGAAAGTGCTACTGGCCAGTCTTTGAGTTACCTTCATAGTTAGCAAATCACCTTGTTGCGGAAAACCTTTGTTGTCAGGATAAGGTGTGTCAATGATAGAGAAGACAGTGAATTTCACTCTGGAACTGTTTACCCACTTGGGTGAGTCTAAAATACTTGCATACTTAAATAATAGTTGAAAGCAGTGACATTTCATCACCTCGAGCACCTGAGCTCTTTTCCTAGTCCTGTGTCTGTGTGAGTGGTCAATGACTATAATGCCCACAGCTCAATTGCAGTGAACCAACCATCTTTGCACCTAGACAGTGCTTTGGCCTGTATGTCTTTAGTATAAGAAACGTGAAGATACATTTTAATATTGTCTAGATTGCTCATGTTAAGCCTAATCATGCTGATTTTATTTGCATTATCCTGTCTACGTCTTTAACGTCAACTAAAGAGTAAGAAGGACTTTATAAGAAGCCACATTCATCTTTCCCTAAAAATTTCTCTCTCTCTTCTCTTTAATGTCTAATCTTAAGTCTACATTAAGACAATTTCTTAATAATCTCCAAGTCATTTAAAGTGTTAAGAAGAAGGATAAAAGCTGGTTGTTCTTAAGTTATTGAATATTCTCTTCTAATACTTTGGATTGCAATTCTTCGGTCAGAATTTCTTAAGGAATGGACTATAAACAAGAAAGGTTAGAAATATCATTTATTTAAGTGACACATGATTAAACTGTGCAAGAACAGTGCTGTATCAGCAAGAAAGAAAAAAGAGAATTAATCAGACAAGAGAAGTCTACCATGACTAGCTTGGGCTTCTAGCTTGTCAAGTTTACTTTTTCCACTGCTTCATCACCAAGAATACCATATATTTTATTTTACTTTATGGTCTTCTCCCATCCCTGTCTATGGCACAAACTAATGTGCAAAGGTACCTGACAGCATATGTCTATGCCACAGAACTCCCTCTTACTCCTAACTGGACCATCTCACAGGGTGTGTGTGTGTGTGTGTGTTATTTTACTTTATGGTCTTCTCCCATCCCTGTCTATGGCACAAACTAATGTGCAAAGGTACCTGACAGCATATGTCTATGCCACAGAACTCCCTCTTACTCCTAACTGGACCATCTCACAGGGTGTGTGTGTGTGTGTGTGTGTGTGTGTGTGTGTGTGTGAGTGTGTGTGTGTGATAAAGTATTTATGGAGTTAAGAAACAACTTTAGAGACTATTCTTACCTTATAGCTCCAATTTGGGTCCTGAGTTTTGAACTCAGGTCATGAGGCCTGACAGCAAGATATTACCTGCTGGACCATATCACCAACTCTGCATTGTCCTTTTTAAAACATAGTAGTGTCTACTAGACAATAAGTTTTTGTCTAAAATTATTTAAAGGACATTTAAAATTTTGCACTAGGTTGACATATAAGCTCTTGATAAATGGTAGTAGCTATAGATGGCATATTATTCTATGGTATCAGCTTCTTCATTAGAATCTCATTCACTGGGTTCAATAATTTGGACATTTTGTATTTAGCTGTGTCAGTATTTCCTTTCTGCCATGTTAATGTGCTGAGGTTAGCTGATGATCAGATTTATTGAGTGGAACTGACACAAAAAAATTATTTTGCATGAATATCATGGCTGGGACAGTCACGCAGCAGTCAAGTGTTAGCTGGCATGGGATCCACTGAGGACTTCCCACTGCAACAGGAAGGTACCCGGTATGTGAACTGTCCTTGTTCTCCTCATATCTTGAAGCTGGGCTTCATTACCTAGTCACCTCCCAAAACACCATTTCTCCACACCATCCCGTGGCTGTTCGGATGTCAACACATATGTATTTGGTTGGCACGAACATTTCTAAGTTTCACCTAGTAATTTCTTGGCACTCATTATATCTACACGTGTCATGAGTCCATAAACATCTTGTACATAAATTTTTGCCTAAATATTTTGGAGATAAAAGCTGCAAGAAAACCTTCAGGTATTAGTCCTTTCTATAAACTTGTAAAGTTCATGGAATCACTCGAGACTCTTTCTAAGGAAACTTTGGGGTTTCTTTTGCTGTCTCCGATGGTTTCCATATTCAGGGTGGAAAGTCTTCAATGTCTTCTGTTACTGCATTCCTGAGGTTGAAAAACTAATATTTACACTAGGGGGCGACATAACATTTCCACTTCACATTACAAACTCAGTAAATATTCTTGAATTAGTAAATTTGTCCAATGGAACTATCACAGATTTATTAGCTAAAAATCATTGTAAATTTTCATTACAAAGGGACAAGAAAGGTTTTTATTTCATATTTCATCCCGGTGTTTCACCCCTTATTAATTTGTGACAATTTTTAGTCACATGTGTTAGATAATGAAATCATGATGAAATGGAGCGTGTGCCAGAAAGCCCCTGACAGGCTGTCACTCTTGGCTTTGAAAGTGTCCACTTTCCCTCTGAACTTAACGTGTATAGGTTCTTGTTAGTACTTACAATAGTACTAGCTTTATGATCTTAAGTGGCAATTTTATTTTAATTTCTTTACAATTTTTGGTTAAGGCCAATTGAAATTTGCATGATTGCACAGCTAGTCAAAGAGTATTATGATGGCTGTCATTTGTTGCAAGGAAACAGTTAAAATATGAGCAAATGTGTGAAATTAAGACTTTTTTTTTCCTTTTGTCCTACCGTCTCCCTGTAAATTTAATGGGAACCCATAAAATCAGAAAAGGTTTCTTCTATTTTTATTATTGAGTTTCATTAATTTTATACATGGTTTATATCTTTATTCTTTGATTATCAAAAGTGGTATAGGAAAAATAATTGTGAGCAAATAATCAAGTTTTGTTAGCATTTGCCAGCTATCCCCCTAAGAGCAGGAACTGACCTTTCGTGGAGGAAAGGGGATGCTTATATATAATCACACTGGTGTATTTCTATTGCCAGTCAATGTGTGATTATTGATTCAATATGGAAAACACATATTATAGACCATCACTTACAGACATGGATATTATGGTGCACATTGTCATTAAGACACCCAGGAGACTAGTTTGCAGGTAGAATGATAGTCATAACCTCTCAGAAATGCACATTGCACCAGCCTGGTAAGCAGTGTTGAATCCAGTATTTTCAGACTACCTTATAGAAGAGGGCAAGTGTTGTAATTAATAACGACACATCAAGGAGATTGATCATCTATGCTACAATGCCTACCGTAATAAAGTGACATAAAACATATGAGAATGTTTACTTGTGATATATAATCACTAATTAAAATACTCTATTAATAATTCAGTTCATATATGCTTTTAAAATTATTGATAATTTTTGATAATTTTTTAATCTCAGTGCCCTAAATAAAATATGAACAGGGTGCATTCACATGTTCCAAGAAAGACAGACACTCTAAATCATTTTCATCCTCTTCTTTTTGTCCCTCCTCCTTTCAAGATGCTAATCCTTCCCTCTCATTTTTGCTTTCTCCTTAAACCTTTGCCATAACAGTGGAAGGTAATATTTCTCTGTCAATTTTTAAATTAGTCTATTTTCCTCAAGAAGGCCGCAGAGTTCTAGAAACGTTGGGCAAGGCATTGTTGTTCAAAGCATTCATCTCTAAAAAGGAAATGTAAGAACTTACTCTCCATTTGGTTACTTGATTCACTTGCAAGGTAGAAGGAAATCTAAGTTAATCCAGTAGGCACAGCAACTGAGTGGTCATGGTCCTGGAGATTAGAATGAGTATGGCTGTGGAGGGAATAAGGAAGAGGATGATGATGATTATCAGAGGGATTGAGCGAGAAGAAAGATAAAACATATTTAAGAGGAATAGGAAGTATTATGAGCCCTGTATCTCTTAACTAATAGGATGATGGCATGTCAGGTTTACCCAGAACCGCCAGTCCCCAGAGTGCCCCCAGTTTATACTGTGGCCCTGCGTGTTTGTTAATGCTTCTGTCCTTAAGCCTCACAATTAATCACTTTTTAATATTAGCCTCCAGTTACCTGCTAATTACAGAAGCATCCAGTGACAGGAACCCATTCTCTATACTGCTCAGCATTCTGCATTCTTCTGGGTTTCAGCAAAGAAACCATCTCCAGGGCACGTCTTCTACATTTTTGGTTATTTTGTCAGCAGCCTGAAGACCTGCAGGAAATAATATGTTGAATATATTACCTCTGTCCCTTCTTTCTGGGAAACTGAGTTTAGCCACGTGACACAGAAGATATATTCAAAGACAGAAGCAATGGCACGATCACTTAAAAAAATAACTCTGAGGAAATTTCAGAAGGTCAGGGAGCAAAAAGGGGCCACAGAGGGTGTCTTCTCACCAACAAAAGTTATGCCAATTTGAGCTAGCTAGTAGTGAACGTTTGGTCAATTAAAATATACATTTTTTAAAAGACTGATTCAATAAGGTGATATAAGAATTTGCCTGTTGTCTCATTGCTTTCAATATGATTGATTTATCTTTAATCTGACGAGGTTTTGTTTTCTTTTTTAACTGAAAAAAATCAGACTGAAGTTAGGATAAATGCTCAAATTAATACTTCCCACCACTTTCTTAATTTGATGTAGAGTTTTCACACTGGTTGATATATTCACTTGATTCCTGTCTTTGTTTTTCTATAGTAAAAGAGAATAAGGCCTTAGAATACAGAGATTTTAGTTTGAATTGTAGCTGTGCGGTCTGAATCCATCATTTGTTGTGGTTTCTGATCCCTTCTCTAGAACTACCGATAACTTAAAATGGTTTATATTCTGCAGTAGAACTGTCTTTTAGTCATATTTAATAACTTATATGTAAACATTACTGAAAGGTTCTATGATGAATGGGAAAGTTGAGTAAGAGGATTGTGTTAAAACAAAAAAGACAGATATCTACTTTAATATTCAGTATATCATGACTGTTAGCTTAAAATATTTCTTTTATTTTTTTGAGATCATGATGTAATTTTATCATTTACCCCTTCTCTTTACTTCATCCAGACCCATAAAACCATTCATGATCCATGATCTCTTTCAAATTCATGGCATGTATATATATATATACATTATAATTATATACTTATATATAATTATATATAAAATTATATATTTAGGCATATGTATGCCTAAATATATATTACAACCTGCTAAATCTGTATAATTTGTGTATATGTTTCAGGATTGACCATTTGATATTGGCTAACCAATTTGTGTGTTCCTCCCTGGGGAAGACTATTTCTCATGTTCTCAATATGTCTTGGTTATTTGTAGGTTTTTTGTTTTATTTTTCAACATAGGGTTTCTCTGTGTAGCTTTGGTGCCTTCCTGGGACACACTCTGTAGACCAGGCTGGCCTCGAACTCACAGAGATTCACTTGCCTCTGCCTCCCAAGTGCTGATTTGAGAGCGCCTTGACTTTTTCTTATTGATGTTACCATGTCTGTTGTTGTCATTGCTCATGATTAGGCAGTCTTGTTGCTAAGACATTACGGGTTACAGTTTCTGACATACCTAGAAGACAAACTCCCTGTCTTTCTGGCTCTTACAATGTTGCTACACTTCTTGCACAAAGGTCACTGGGCATAAATGCAGGAAACACGTTGTAAACGTACCCTTTGGTACTGGGCTGCACAGCTTTGCATTTTAATAAGTTGTAGTTTTCTGTAGTGGTGCCCGTCTGCTGCAAAGAGAAGTTTCCTTGATAAAGGGTGAGGTCAACACTTATCTCTGTGTTTAAAGTCAAATAAAAATGTAGTTTGGGATTATGCTGTTTTACTAAAGTGGCAGTTGACTTGCATTTGCAGAAAATAAAAATATTATCGGAGAGTACTTGTTCTCCTGATTTTCCAAAACACATGGGTATGTAGCTGTCACATATAATGAGAAACCAAATAACATAGGGTAGTATAGGGTTAAGGAAGCCCAAGAAAATTGATGACAGAAAACCAGGGAAAAAAATGGCAAACCCAGCCTGGAAATAGATACATAATTTATTTTGTGCATTTCTGATGCTCGGATCAAACCTAAATGGTCATCATTATCACCTGGATGTGTAGAAAATGGTGCTGTACCTCACTACCTAAGAAGCTTTCATACTTGGGGGTGTAGTAGAGGAGTTAATTTCATAAGAGCCACCAGGTGACTCCTGCTTCCTGGGATAATATTCCATCTGGCTCGGTTTCAATGGACTCTCTCCAGAAGCAGTTTGGATGTCAGGCGTTTTTATTTAGCATGAGAAGTGAAGTCCTTTTCTGCCCATCATTTCACCAGACAGCATCACAATGCACGCTATAGAGAGGCAGCAGAAATAGGTGTTTTTTGTTGCTTCAAGAAGAAGAAAAGCAGAAAAGTGTTTAGTTAGAATAAAGAACACATTTTAAAGGTGATGGTCTAATGTTCACAGAAAGAGCAGAAATGAGAGACTTCACTTTCAAAGAAGGAAAAAAGTTATTTGCAACGCAGCCTCCCTTGGAAAATTCAATTAACTTTGTCAATTTCCTTTCAAACACTTTTGAATATCATAGTTTGCATAGACATTAGACATAGCATATTTGATATCATTTCATACATTAATGTGTAGTAATTGAATTTAATATCAGTGGAATTATTCAGAGAAATAAACTGAGAAAAAGAGCAGCGTGTCATTTAAAAGAAACACGTATATGGGAGTGAATAGTTTCATGAATTATAATTCTAGGCATTTTTTTATAAAAAGCATGCCAAAAGGTTAATCACTGAAAACATGAAATTATAAACAAAATTAGGCTAAACAAGTACATAGCAATTTTATTCTTGTAAATAGAACACTTTCTGTTATCCTTTGAGATTTGGAATTTCCCACTAGTGCTCACACTGACGCATTAGTGGCGCTGTCTGTGCTCATCACTGTTGGTTTGTTTATAATGTAGTTTCAGTTCCATTGGGATCAATTCTACGCTAAAAGTCCCATGAGTGCTTCCTCTACTGGACACAATTTTATAAATTTTTGAACACCTTGACTTACTTTTACCTAAAAAAGTATCTCATAACTTGTTTTCAAGTCCCGGGAATAATCCCATCATTTTAATCATATGTTAAGCACTTATCTTATGCAATATTGACTGCTAACGACCAACTGATTATGTTACAAGAGCAATTTAATTTGTTCTTATAAAATTTGTTATATGAATACAAAGATACTTTGGATTATGTCATCTTTACTCTCTTTAATTACAGTTGTCTTATGGATACTACAAATGTGGGTAAGAGCACTTGAGAAAACTGTAACCATGACAAATGGACAGCCAGGTCCATTCTATTAGCTATAAGTGTGTGTATGTGTGTGGGTTTTTTTGCCTGAATGTGTGAAGCTGAGATCTGAACCTAGAGCTTTGAGTTTGCTCGACAAATGTTCTACCTCTGTTATAATCTCCACCACTGTCCTCCTATCACTTATCATAGTGCAGAAGAATTGCATAACATAAATTTTCACACTTTATGAATCATGGTTATCTAAAGCCGTAGGTATTTCAGCATCAGGGAACTTATACATACATCAAGTATCACTATGAAATATGATTTGGCTTGCAAATAATTTTTAAGCTTTTTTATTTTGAATTTTAATTATGAAACATATCTCTATGTATATTTTATATGGGTTCGTTTTGCACAGAATTGACATGTGAGAACATGCATATTGGGATCCTGGAAGTTGACATCATGATGTCTAGTGCTCTCTCAATGTTATTTAATCAAATTTTTATTGCACAATGTTTCTGTGTGTTTGCCTTACTGGTTGTCTGTGCATACCTCTATGCCTGCTGCCTGCAGACGTCAAAACTCCTATGTAAGAGACTTGCTGTGTGGGTGCTAAGTTGAACCCATGTTTTCTAGAAGAGTAGCCGGTGCTCTTGATCATTGAGCTACCTCTCCTGTCCCTTCTTTCTTTCTTTCTTTCTTTCTTTCTTTCTTTCTTTCTTTCTTTCTTTCTTTCTTTCTTTCTTTTTTTTGAAACAACATCTCTTGATGAACCTGGAGCTTGCAGATTTACAAGGATTTGCTGGCCAGCATTCCCAGCTGTTCCCTTGTCTCTTCCTCTTTTAGGTCCCAGAGAACATTTTTGTGCTTGCCTTATAGTGATGTGGGAAATCTGAACTTAGGTCCTCATGGTTAAAGAATAAGTGCTTTATAGAATGAGTCATCTTCCCAATTCCTTTATTGACTTTCTGCATTGAGTACTCCATTCTACAGACTTAATTAAAATTTAAAGTCCTGCGCAAGTTTTTCTTTTAATTTTTTGAGACAGGGCATCTTTGTACCTTTGGAGCCTGTCCTAGAACTACCTCTTGTAGACCAGGCTGGACTTGAACTCACAGAGATCCGCCTACCTCTGCCTCCCAAGTGCTGGGATTAAAGGCATGCGCCACCACCGTCCATCCCATTTGTTAGCTCATCAGAAGTTGTTTTTCAAATACATTTTCATGGGTTTTTTTGCTTCTTAATACAATTAATTGGACAGAAATTAAGTAAGATTAAGCAAAATAACAAATAATATGCTTCATGTGTATTATATATTGTACCAAGATATAAAGACATTGTTCAGTAAAAGATGATAAGATTTCAGTAAAAGTTACAGCTTAAAATATTTTCCCAATACTTGCAAGTGCAGCATCAGTTTCTGGAATAGATTATTGAATTTTTCTCCAAGAGGAACAAGATAACAGCATCTGCCCATTTTTAATCATTGGACTTTGCCCTGCGTGTTGTAGAGGCTGCCTTTCGTACCCATGCAGGTTCATTATGTACCAGTTATCAGTCTGTCTTTCTCAGAAGATTATTTTCAGAGAGAACATGAGCACGTAGCAGACCTGGAGCCAGTTAATACATTTTGGGTGAATACTGGTGCTTCTAAATTTATTTCTCTTAATTGCTAGCTGTGAGTAGCATGGAGGAGATCAGCACCCAGGGATTTGGAAGGATTCTTCAGGAGGGCTTTGGAGCATCCCTTCCCATGAATTATCAAGAGATTTCCTGGTGGTTCCATCCATAGGAATTTATTCCATGACTAATTTGATCAAAATAAAAACTATAAATGGAGTTAGATCTTTCTATTTTTCTTTAAAATATATTTCAATAATTTTTAGACATTTTCAGATTATAAGATAATTACAACATTTCCGTTTCTTTTCTTCCTTCAACGTCTCCCATATTCCCACTCCCAGTTCAAATTCATGAAGTCTTTTTCTTACAAGATTTAAGAGTCAGAGGCGGTGGATGATTACAACGAAAAAGCACTTTCAAGACACAACAGGGCAGAAACACATATGAGCCCAGAGACTCTGTCAGCAAGTGAGAGACCCACAGAAATTCAAAGGGGACATAATCCCAGCTGGGAGAATAGGAAGGGGATCCCCAAGTACCACACCTAACCAAAAAGGCTTTGTGGAACTGATCCCTTCTGGATGTGTGGTGATCAGTTTTTTCCAAGGTTGTGTCACTGGGTGTCTCAGCCACACTTCAGGACAGGTCACATACGAAGGAGTGCAGTACAGTACAGACCGCATATTTCTGTGTACCTTTTGTTTCCTTCGTATACTTTTTTGTCTTACTGTTTTTTGTAATTTTAGTTTTGTATTTCAAACAAAATAGTTTTGATTTTTTTGAGAGAGACAGAAATAACATTAAGTGGGGTTGGTAGGGCAGTTGAAGACGTTCGGCGACAGGATAGAATGGATAAAATAATTTGGATGAAAACATTTTAAGTTATAGTAAAATTCCTGTGTTTAATTTAAAATGAATTAACCAGAGAGATCAGGTGATGGGATGTTTTTCTCTTCGCTTATGGTTGCTTGGTTGACAGGATAGATGCTCTTATGTCTTTCTCCTCTGCGGCCTGTTGAAAGTCATACTCAAGGTCAGACAGCCCTCAGTGTAAGTGGATACAGAGGAAGGGAGAATTTAAATGGGAAACAAAAATAGCAAATGGAACAAGAGACACCCTGAATATCCCAGAGACAGCCTCTGGCTTGTGGTGGGATTATGGAGAAAGGCAGGAATTACTTCATTGAGGAGCTCATTTAAAATAAACACAGATGACCTGGTGGTGTCATGCAAAAAGAAAAAGACACACTGGTTGCCAGTCTTCACTTTTGGGGAGTCTGCAGCAGAAAGGGAGCCACTTTGTGTTTCACAGCTGAGGTTTTCATTTCCGTGCATTTTATATTTTTCAGTAAGCTGAATTTAGAAATATCAAATATGATTAATAGATGACAGGGAGATAAATGGATAACTAAAAAGTTGGAAGTTCTGGATGATAACTTGTACCCATTTTGAAATTTCAGAAGGCTAAGAAAAAAAATGAGAATATATGCAAAATATTTTAAAATTTCCATCATATGCCTTAACATGTTAGCTGAATATTTGTTATATAGGATCATTTAGAAGAGCAATTTTCCTTATAAAATATTTTCCTAGTTCTAACAAAACTGGCAGGCAATTTAAAAAAATGTATTTATATTTAAGATATTATAAACACAGCAACTTTCATATAAAATATCTTATAAACTTTATATTGTTGTCAGCAACAAAATAAGTACCGTTATCAGCATTTTATTTATATTTATATTACTATGTATGTGTATATTTTGTATGTCAGTAGAATTTTACTATAAATTGTGTCAGGTGTGTATATTACATTTATTTAAAACTCTTTTCGTATCAGGGTTGTGCTGTCAAAGAGATTCAATCTGGTATTAATATCAGTTAAGAATAGAATAAAATGAAATATCTCGTCACAAAGATAGTCATTTTTGAAGAATGGCTGACAAACTTGCTTTAGTGAAATCTTTGGTGTGTGGAGTGATGCAGGCGTCTTCAATGTTGTCAGGGTCCTCTTTGAGGGTTGCTACACTTACCCTTGCCTTCTAAGCGGCATTCAGCATGAGATAATCTGTCTTTATCTGAGGACTATGTGGACCAGACTGGTCTAAATGTCAGATTTAGAGATTATTGAAGAGTGTAGTGATACTACAGGCCAGACAGTAAATAGGATATTAATAGATCTGATCTTTTATCCTACTTCTTCAGTAAAATTCAGGAAACATCTGGCTGGCCGAGGCGAATGCAGAAACCCTGAAGAGAATATAAAGGATTTGAAACAAACATGTTTTACATTTGCTTTTGGATCTGCTAAGATCATCACAGAACAGATAACTTCATTCTCTAAGACATTAATTTCAATAAAGGCTAAAAGCAAACCACATGAGGGAAGAACCTATGATGGGGCAGAGAATTGAAAGAAAATCTTCTGTGAGTGAAATGACTGTGAGTTATTGCTTATGAAGTAAAATAAATAATGGCATTTGAAAAAGAGGTGCCCCTGGTACAAATCTTCAATGCTGCACCACCCAGAAAACAGGACCCTGACCCAAAGTCCTCCTCTATCAAAGTGGCTCAGGACCCTGAATAATGTCCTCCTCTATCAAAGTGGCTCAGGACCCTGAATAATGTCCTCCTCTATACATCTAAGCTGCGGTATTGCAACTGATACGATGTGAACCCCACACTTATTTGCTAGGGACAGAGGTTTGGGTATGTGAGACACAATTTCTTTACTCTGAAAAATTCAGCACGGGAGTGGGGATGGGGGTG
>JAQHUG010000038.1:4002345-4017291 GCA_028555095.1 Dicrostonyx torquatus | reverse complement strand
GAGAAAAACAAATACAAATTATTCTTTTCTCTCTGGATAGGGAAAGCAATGTTTGAAACAGACATGTTAGTAATCTACATTTGCTCTTTTTGCCAATCAAGAAAAATATGAAACTAAATGAAAACAAATTCTTCTTCTCCAAATAATTCCTAAATTGTAACACAGGAGACTGGCTTTACCCATTACTCTCATGTTAATTTCTTCAATATTAATTATGCCATGTAAAATGTTATGCTTACTTCATATTCATTATTAATAGTATTCTAATTAGCAATACTAAAATATTGACAACTCCTTTACCTAAGTTGATTTTGAATGTGTAATTAAGATTTATACTATCCCTGGTGTTATGATTTAGACTGTTTTATAATTCTCCTTGATCAAGAGAAATCAAGATAATACCAACTTAGATTAAGTAAAATGAATACTTGCAGTTATAATCTACACATAGAACAGAGTTAATATCAGAGATTTATTCAATGTTTCCAGTTAAGAAAAATTATGTAAACAGTGTGCGTTGTTTAATTGATATTCAGTTTAGCCTGCAGATTTCTCCTTTCCAATTCATACATCACTGTTATCTGTGTGAGCTGTGAATCTAACTGGATATATTAATCACATGAAGAGAGAGCCCCGTCCCCAACACTAGATAATCAACACAAAATGAACTCAATGCTATCTTTAATATATGTTTTCTGAAATATTGTTTTGTTTGGGCATTTTTCTATCCTACCTTTTTTTTGTTTATATTTTATGGTTTCCAATTTTGTCTTCATGTGTTTTGTTTATTTGTTTTTTGTGTGTTTGTGAGTGTTTCATGATGGTGGGGGCATGGGGAGGTGGGGAAATCGGGGAGGAGTTGTGAGATGGGAAACCAGGATAAGAATATATTGTATAAAAGTATTTTAATAAAAAGAGCAAATAAGAAAATGAAATACAGAAAAGTTACTTTAAATTTATATCTTAAGCATTATAATTTCCAAATTTCCTGAGGTAGTGATGGCAAAGAGGAAGTAAAATGTAATGCCTTGTCTGGTCAGTGTTGCCGTCTCCTAGTCACTTGCAGAAGACTTTTATCATAGCACATAGCACGGATCCCACTGACAGCATAGAGATCTAGATGGGTGTTGGCTGAATTTTATATGAAGATGACACTTGGTAGATTTAACACATGATTTGGTGGATATCCAAAAGAAGTTTCATCTTTTTCTATTCAGCAAGAGCTGTGCTTACCAGAACTTTCGGAGACTCTGCTTCTTATGCCCAGTCACCTAGGGCATGATGTTGATAACATGAGCCACGAATTGTTCGAATTGCAAAACAGGAAGTGAGACACTAATTCCAAAAGGGAATTTTCACCTATGTCAATTTCACACCATCTCTACCCTGTTATAACTCATAACTCTGCTTTTATGTTGTAGGCAGAAAAAAACACGCTTACTCCTTATTCAGAATTCCACCAGAGAATTGAATGTCAACCACTGCATGCTGCCAACTACTCTACATTGCAAATATCTCACATTTCTTAAACGTTTCATTTGGGCTTTTGTCTTAAAAATAGTTTGCAGCCAAAGCACTAAAGTTACTGAGTTCCCAACTATGTGGCAGAGGGCAGACTTCTTCCTTTTTTCTACTTGCAGACTTCTGTAAACTGGGCAACCAGGAAAGAGTATACTCTGATTTGCACAATAAGAGTAATTTTGGAAATCTGTGATCATAAATATATGGAATCAAAGACAAAGCAATCCTGAACAACCAATTAATGCCAATGTTAGTACCATCCCCAATCCGAAAGAGCAGTGTCACAAAAACCAATGGAATGGTAGAAAATTATATTTGACTATGTTAAATCATAACCCTTTAAAGCTTTTCAAATGCTGATTATTCTCTAGAATATAGTTGTTATGCTTCTTGTTTTGAGGAAAGTAAACTTCACTTATACCTTCTACAAGTTTACAGCATAAGTTATATATACATTCTCAAATGCATTAAAAAACAGGTGAAAACCTCTTCTGTTATGATTTTCATGATAACAAAATAAGTATCCATAGTTAAGCTAATGAGAGATCTTGATGTGAAGGGTCTCATTTGATTTATACTAACTCAACTTAAGAATTTCCCTCCCTCACTGCTTGGATGGTACCCCGTCAGTGCTCCAGCATGGCCCGGCGATGTATTCAGATGGCTCTCCATTTCTCTAATGATTTGAAATCCTTTTATTGCAATTGTGGATTTTGCCAAAAGAGTTCCCAGTGTGTATGTGTGCACACACATAAACACAAACATGTTCACACGCACACACTCTCTCTAGATTGAAATCAATACCTATTTAAAATCTGAACTGGTAATTTCACATTATACTTCTTTACAAAAGCTGTGCATGCACAAATCCCAGAGATTTTACTGATGCTGGTATAGGAGAGTGCTTAAATTTCCTATCATTTTCTTCTGTAGAGATAATTGTAGCATTATGCTCAGCAGATATATATACTACTCTAGAAAATTACTTTTAAAGACCAACACTGCTGTATAATTCACTCACGTCTCTAATTCTACGTGTCTGTTATGCAAATAATTTATATACATCTAGCAAAATAGTTATTTTGCAATGCAAAGCAGTTATTTTTTAAAACCTGCAGTAACTACACATTGTTTTTCTCACACCCAGAAAGGATGTCCTCAAGAAGTTTAGCAATTAAGTCAATTCAGATGCTCCACTTCAAGTGTAAGGAGATGCCGTAATATTACAAACCATTTCTTTAGAGCTTCTATGTAGAAGCCCCCGAGCACTACAGCAGACTAATTGCTGCTCAAGGTAATGTAATCATCCTGTATACAGACTCAGCATATAGAATAACATAGTAAAATCAATGTCTTATGTAGATAGGGGATGTGTTATTAAAGGAAGCAAATAAAGCTTTCAACAGCTTTATCCTTTATGTTTCCATAAATCTGAATTATTTAATATTAAGTTTAGTTCAATAGGGATTAGTTTAATATCTCATTCTTGACTTCTAAAATATTAAAACTCAGTTCAATTTTATATAATCCATTGTCTCTATTGAAATTCATCGAGTAAAATCACAGAATTAGAAACTGGTTCCTTTAATATCCTCAACGTACTACACACACTTGAAATAGGTGGTAGTGATATTTTAAGGAAATATCAATAAAGGTCATGATTTATTATTGTTTGTGGGTTTTTTGGATGTTTGATTGTTTATTTGTTTGACCTAGTTTTATTTTAAGCCAGGAGCTTGCTATATAGTCCAAGCTGGCCTTGAATTTTTGATCCTCCCATCTCAACTTCATACCGGTTAAGATTATAGATGTTAGTCTCTCTTCTTTGCCTAAGCAAAATGACTACTGCTCTGTTATTATGCCCGATAAGACAAGAAAAGCACAACAACAAAAACAGTCAGTTTATTTCTTAAACCCCACTGCATTAAACCTAATGGTTCCCAGGTTGTAGCTTAGTAATTTTTATTATCCTAATCCTGTTTACAATCCTAAAGGGAATCAATAAATTTCTTCATGGGAGAGTCTATTCAAACTGTCTAAAATCATGAACTTGACAATTTAATTTTGTCATCTTTCCCTGCTTAAACTATTTTTGTTCGTATGTGCAGCTGGCATTGGACAAATCAAACTTACAACTGTTCAAGGATTTCTATGCAATAATCTTTGGCTTAGAAGAAGTTGCTAGGAATTAAGAGATTTCTGTGGTCAGAATCGTTATTGTCATAGCAGTTGAAGCTCTGAGCCATGGGCAGCCTCAGTTGGCCTCCCTAGGTCTGTGCTGTCAAGAGAAGGCATCTAGAAACAGCAACCCTCCCACTGGACAAATCTGGATTTCTAACACTACGTCCTAAATGAAATGGGATATTTCACAGAATGATTGATTTGAGAATGGGTCAAGAAATATGCAGATAGTTCTGCAATTTTTCATTTTTGTGGGACTATCTAGCAAATAGAAGTCTGCAAATAGAAACAAAGAGGACACCTAATGTATTAATTCCACTTTCCTCATAGTGTGTCTTGCCTCATATGTTTTGACCCTTCTTTCTGGAAAACTACTTGTTCGTTTTTCATAGTTTCATTATTTATTAAAAATAAAATCTCTTGCATATAAAATAGGAAAGATTGTCACATCTTTGGGTATAAGTATGATAAATATTTGCTTTGTCTATTGAGAAATTAAACTTTGTGGTAGATAAGAGTATTTGGGCTGTGCTATAGGGTGTGTGTGTGTGTGTGTGTATGTGTGTTTATATAAGTGTGAATGTGATCTAATGCTTGTGTGTTCCTTAATCATAATGAAAGCTGAACCCAAGAAGACTTTCACTGAACCTAATCTCATTATCACTTCCAGATTCTTGTGTATTTTCTTCTCATTTCATCTTTTAAATCAAGATGATATTTCATAAGTCTACAGACACTACAGTGTATGTCAGAATTTGTCTGATGTACATTACCTGGCTCTAAACAAACACATTAATATATCAAAATTACCTATGAAATATATTCTTAGGCATGTCTGTCAGATGACTTTTCAATTACAAAAATTATAAAGTGATACTGTACACATGATGCAAATGGACTGTTAATGGGTAACCTGACCCTTGATAAAAGCAAGAGACGTGGCAATCACAAGAAGTGTGAGGTTGTTGGAGGCATAACAGCACACGGTTTAAATAAAGCTATACATTTAAATAAAAGGAATATGCTCTATTGCAATGATAGAAATGAAAAGGCTAGCAGATATGTAAAACAGTAGCAGAATAGTAATTTTATCATTACTTTATGATATGTCATTTGAAATTATATATGCTCTATTTCTGTATGACTCAAAATACAGTGGATTTTTTTTCATGCCAACTTCACTACAAAAGCAAGAATTATTCCTACCATGAAGCTGCAATAACTGTATGCTATTGGGCAATAGGAATTTTTTATATAATCTATAATCTATGGAACTACTGTCTTGTATGTCATTTTAATAGGCCATAATAATCGTTATGATTTTATAATGCGTTCACTACTGTCTTAGAGTTAATTTTTACTCTCTTAAAAACCATCTGGTAACTCTATTTTCTGTGTATTACTTTTCACAGTAAATTGTGATGCTCAGCATTCAAATGCTGAGCTTTCTAACATAAACTGTTATTATTTGAATTCAGTGGCATCTTTAAATAATACGTAGACTCCTTTAAATTACTTCATAATGATGTAACTATATACTTTTAACTGCTTTTGAAACAGAATCAGTCTCCCAGCAGCAACTTGTTCAAATATATCTCCTTTTATTCACAATTACAGTGTTTGAGTTTCAAAATTAAAATTTAGTTTTAGAAATAGGAGCAATTTTTCTGTAGGTGGTGCTTTTAGAGCCTGTGATAATTATGTAGTAAATGAACAGATGAGATGTGACTTATTTTCTAAAGTATTTTTACAACTTTCAAATGTATTTTAAGCAGAAGAAACTCAGTATTATACTAAAAATGCATAATGTTTATATCAACACCTTGAAAGTCTCTAGAGATAGAATTGGGAACACATTTTTAGTAAAGTTTGAATGATTATATTTAGTTTTCCATACTTTCTGAAAAATGTATACACTGTTTAATATCTCTTTAACATTTTATGATTGTATTTTAAATATAAAAATAGAAGAGTGTAGTGTCGTCATCTGAAATGAGAACAGTTCAGTAAGTCAGAACAGATTTATATTTTGTGTCCTTCTGCCCAGAATTAAAATGTTATAAAATAGTCTTCGGGCATGGCATAACCTTTTCTCTATTTTGAGACATTAGCATTTTGAATGCTTTTCAGAATTAACATGTTTAACAATAATCAGACTACTTAGATCTCATTCAACATGACCGTATACAAATTTTTAACAGTTATTTCTCTTGGTTGTAAAGCACAAATGAAAGAAATTTAGCAGTTTGATTCCCAATAAAAAATTTAGCATCCTCTACTTCTGAATATTAATACATGTTATATTATTCTGGGCTCCAGTAAAATGGGGACTGTGCTTGCCTTTGACAATAACAGCAATGGCTAAGATGGCTCCCAGTCAATTTGCAGTAAGAAGGACGTACCCAACATCTCACAGAATTTGCCAGAGCCTCGTGGATGTTGTGTGATGTCTATCACCTTCCTTCCAGTTATCAAATAGTCTCTGATTACTTTTACACAATAATATAGTGATTCAGGGATAATAGATTTTAACCCTATGATTTTTCCATGTGCTTATTTATTTCAGCCAGTGGAGCCATGGGCACAATTCCATTGATTTGATTATTAAACAGGTGGAAGAGTCAACCTGTAACTCCAGATCATCCTCATTTAATGATGAGCATATTCCACACATGAATCAAATTTATATCAAAGTTCTACTCATGATGCAGCAGTCAAAGACACATTTTCAAATGCTGTGGAACTGGGGCTGCTATTCTGGGACAGCGATTTTTGAAGACACAGAATATTTAATTGTGTGAGTTACTTTCCACACTGCTGTGGCAATCTACTTGACAGAAGCGAGAAAAGATGTGCTTCGGATTCTGATGACAGAGACTATTTTGACCAAGGCAAGGAATAGTGGCATGATAACAGTGGAATGAGAATGACCTCAGGAGAACGAGGACGTAATCTCTCATATGATAATAGGAAGTTACAGAATAGTGGCATGATAACCGTGGAATGAGAATGACCTCAGGAGAACGAGGACGTAATCTCTCATATGACAATAGGCTCAGAAGCAGAGACACGACTGCAAACAGTAATGGGTATCACTTCAAAGACCGCCCCTATTTTCCTAACTCAGTTGGTGACACTCAGCTTTCCAAAGATTATGAAGGGTTCAAAATAGCTCCAACAACTGGGGACTGATCATTCAAGACACTGGCCAGTAAGAGATAGTTCAGATTCAAGTCAAAACAATGACATTAAATATGTAAATAAATAATGTGTTGATTAAGATATATAATCATCATTGTATTTCTGTCATGTATTACCATAGAATCTTAGACATCAACCCAACATTCTTGCTCTATTTTCACATGGGAGGGGGGATTAATGGATGCCACAGTGATATGAAACTGACATATATTTCTATCTTCATCTCCTCAGCAGCACTTCTCATCCTCTTCTTTGAAATTTCTTAATTCTAAGATCAACATAGAGCAAAACTTAACACACATTCCCAATTCTACCATGAAGCGATCACAGGAAAATGTTTGGTTATGGATCTTCTCGAAGTATGAATCTTACGTGTTGCTTAAGTGATCCTGAAAATCATTATTTAGTCTTTCTGAATCCAGGTAGGGCCCTTTACAATAGATTAAGTTCAAGGTGTTCATAGAAAACCTCCTGTAATGCAAAACAGGCTTTTAGGATACCTTGGAAAGGATAACTAACCAGATGTCCTATGCAGATTTCTGGTGCTGTGGTTGAATGTGAGCACGTGAACGGTCAAGACCACTAAACAATGAAGTGCTTGAAGAGGTAAATCTTTATTAGGAAATATTTCTCTATGGTCTCCAAACAGTAAAACTTGTGAAGATACTCCTAGCATGCTGTAGTTCTATATAAACGATGGACACTTTTCTAAAAGGAGATGGTACTAAACGGTGTTCTGTACTTAGAGCCACTCTGAAAAGCACTCAACCTACAATCCAACTGGAAAAGTTATAGACGCGTTTAATTATTTGAAAATTGCTTGTCTCCCCAGTTCGTTTTTTTTAACATTTTAGTCCATTTTTGCATTACGCATGATCTTCTAAAATTATTTCTTTTGTAATTCCACCTTTTCTCCTTCACTTTGTTCCCTCTAAACCTTCCCATATACCCCTCCTTCCTCTTTTTCAAAATCATGTAGTTTTTCATTAATTGTTTTTACATACATCTATATTTATCTATGTCTACATCATATCTATATCTGTGTTGATATCTGTACATGTAACTTGTTCAGTCTGTGTTATTGTTACTTGTATGTATATGTTTACAGGGCTAACAATTTGTTAAGGCATAACCAGTTAGTGTGCTCGGACCTTACAACGACCCTTTCTTCCCTTTCTCAGTATTTAGTTGCCTGTAGTTCTTGTTATGACGGAGGCCTCATGCCTCTCTCCCACCACCCATTTGGCATATCTATTGTTTTCCTTGTTCAGTTCATGTTTAGGTATTCATTTAGCTGAGACTTTATGAATGTAGCTTCTGGCATTCCTAGAAGATGCAATCTAACAGATGACTCCTTAGACCTCTGGGTCCTACACTGTTTCTGCCCCATTTCCTACAATGTCCCCTCAGTCTTTGGTGTGGGAGTTGTGTTGTTGCATCTACTGGGACTGGAATCCCAAACTCTTCCTTTTGACTTTTCGTGAATTTTATAATGGTCTTTATCTGTTGCAAAGAGAAGTTAGAAATAAAGAAGGGTGTAAAAGAACAGTAAGGGTGTCTTAAAAATTAATAAGGACTTGTATTCTTAAATACCTATGTCTTATAATATGTGTAAATCTGTGTATGTATCTGTAGTTCAGATGAGGTGGTAAGAACTACAATATCAGCAATGTGTAGTCTCTCTGAATTGTTGGTCAGTATTGTCTAAGAGATGCTAAACACATTGCAGGATACTGCTATTACCTATATTTTTCTTTTCCTTCAGAGGCAGAGGGTAAGTCCCTATTACACACTACACACAGACAACCAAGGGTCCTCTGAACTAGAACCGATTTTAAAGTATCCTCCCTATAGACTGGCTTTCACCTTACAAAAGATTACCAGTCATGTTTTCTAAGGATGGAGGCAACGAATAGTCCTACCAAGCTGTGAAGCCTATGAATTCCAACAATGGCCAGAACTTGGAAGTGACCCTTAGTATATCTTCATACATACATGCCTTTTTGTTAACCAAGAGCTCTGGAATTGAATTTAAGACCTGCTCACAGAGGAGAATGATTCCTCCTTCTGGAAATGATGGCAACTCCCTAGGGTTAGTGAAGTCACAGATCTTGGAAGAGAAGCTACAACCACCACTTCATTAAAACACAAAATCCCCAACTACATTTAAATATCTCCCCTTATATCCACAGAAAAGCGTAGTTTCTCCTCATCAAGAGAACTCATACATTAGCATAATTGCAGAGATGTTTTTCAAAACATTAATGCTTCAAAATTTAAATTTATGGGCTTTATAAAATTTTCAAATGCTGATATTAAAGTGCATAGCTGAGCACAAAAAAAAAAAAACATTTATGGCAAGGGCACTACCATGATTTCTTCAGATATGTGAGAGCACAAAAAAATCATATGTAACCCAGCTTCCTAAGAGTGAGATGGAGCTCTCTCCCGAGCCTTATCAACACCATGTCTGTAGTCAACGCTGGGCAGCAAATGCAACAACAGTGTAGTTCATTGTGTGTTTGTTTGAATTCTTCTCTGTGCATGTGTTTAGTAAGTGCCATCACTGCAAGGCAACCATGTGAATTGTATTTTTACCTCTTTGTTCAGTACATTCTGTGACTCACCACAAGTCTTATACTCCCCTCAAAAGCCTTCTTTAAACTTTAAAGATTCAAGAGATGACCTTCTTTAGGGTTTTTAAAGTGTGCTTTGTAAAACTTGACGATGTTCCTTTTTTATTTTGAGCAAACACTGTATACTCATACTACACTGAATTTAATTGTCCTTTGTTAGTTTCCAGAGTTGAAAGTGTAATTTTAGGGACAGGTTCTACACTGTATGGAGGCTAGTCAAGAATTTACTAGACAGATATCATGTGTATCTTTGACCACACCTAGAGCTGGTAATATAGACGTGAATCACCATTCTGGGATACTATTGGTTTTCATAGCATAAGTTTTGGTTCTTTGATCTTTCTTGGTCCGCTAATGTTGACATTTTAAATACTGGAATTTTTAAAAGATACCTTGAAACTATCCTATTTGTGAAAAATACCCTTTAAATGAATAAGGATATAAGATTTTTTTCTTTTTTTGAAAATAGAATTTTTTCTCACATATTCTTATTAGAGTTTGCCCTCCCTCTATTCCTCTCAGTTCCTCCAAATCAGTCCTCCATTCCAGATTTACCGGTGTCTGTCTCTCATTAGAAAACAAACAGGCTTCTAAGGTATATAGAAATATTTAAAGATGTAAGGCATTTAAAATATAGCAAGTGGTCTAAACAAGGAATATTTTTATTCTTCTACGTTTTGAATATGGAATTTGCCAGACAGTTTATCTCAAGGATGCAAAGTTTAGATTATGGCATCTGAATATAGTATAAGTTTAGCGTGGTTAATTTTGTAGATTTGAACTCAAATGTGTGTCAAAACAAAAATGTAATAACCAGATTCTGAAAATAGGCACGTTTTAACTAAAAAGTAGAAATTGCAAACATTACTTCATCTGTAATTTCTAAAATTTGTGCTTGTGAATAACTTCTTTAGTTCAGAGTTTCCTTTTGTTTATAATCTACATATTTGCTGGGAGAGGTGGTGCAGGCCTTTAATCCTAGCCCTTGTAAGCTATGGATCTCTTTGAGTTCAAGGGCAGCCCAGTCTACAGAATGAGGGCCAGGACAGCCAGAGATACACAGAAAAATTCTGTCGCAAAAAAACAAAAACTAAAAACCAAACCAAACCAAAAAATACAAAATACAAAAAACCCTGCAGCATTTAAAAGAAAACAGCAAAAAATCACACCACTTTTACTTTCAGACAATCAAGACTGGAAGTTCTTTACTTGTTTTACTTAGCCATGCTACCTTGACCCTAAGACTTTGACAGAGCACCTCATGAATATTACAGACCAGTATCCCATTGTCACTAACAGTGTTAATAAATTATACATGTTGAATACATTAACAATTGAAAAAAATAATGCTAATGAGTCAATGGGGATTATATTTGTCCATGAAAACAGGGTCAATATAACATACCATAGCCATTTAACATATCTTACTAAAATAAGACATGTGACCATCTCTATGGAGAAATAGAATGCTCCAATGTTTATCTATGAAGTTGCACTGAAAATACTAGAAATGCATGAGCTGTTCATTATCATGAGAAAGGATAGAAATGAAAAAACCATTGTTTATCCCAAATTTAAATAAAATCTACCTTACTTCTGCCTAACTCTGCAATATGGCAAAATCTTTAATTTTGAGATTTTTTTCATCTCATATATTATTTGGCAATATAAATCATTAAATAATGGATATCTGGAATAAACATGCGTCTCAAATTGTAATTCTAAGAATCAAATGTTTCATAAAAGTATAATCCTTAGAGACAGGAAAACAATCACTGATTGACTGGGACCATAGATAAAACCATCTAAAATGAGAAATAAGAAATTACTGAGACTGACAGAATTGTATCTTTATTGACGTGGTGATGAAAAGGAGTCCATGTTTGTCAAAACCCACAGATATGTGTGCTTAAAATTAATATAATCTGTCATAGCCAAATTATGCAAAATATTATTTGAAAAGGAAATTATTTGAAAAGGAAAGCACATTGCTTTTATAATACTGGGTTTACAAACTTATAATCACTTAACTTAATAGCAACTTACAGTCCAAAGTCACAACTATTTCTTAAGCACTAAGGATTGAATGGCTCTAAAATTTCCCAGTAGGTGTCTTAGCTTATACAGAATATTTGTACTGCTTCCTTCATTTTAGTTGTAGCATCCACATTAAATAAGAATTACTTTCTTCATCATGAATAAGCATCTTACAACAGGCTTTCTGCTGTTGTAGATTATCTAGGATTAGAAACAAAATATTCCCCTTTCAATGTAAAATAAATCTCCTGCCTAGTAACTCTGCTGAGCCATTTCGGGTATGCTCACAATTCTTTGATTCATTTTATAATCTGAGATGTTATCGCTAAACTCTTAATATGTCTTTACAATACAGGTTCACTTGGTAAGGATGTCTTTCATTGAAATGCCGCTATAAAAATCCTACAAATGGTATGTCTGTAGGCTACACTGTCTGTTCATGTGACCTAATGTTTAGTTATCTAGGGGAACGATTTTATTGTTTTTCTTTATTGAAATTTAAGTCATTAAGTTTTTTGAATTTCTTAACTTCATTTCTTACAGCTGAATAAGTACTGCTTTCTTTTATTAATTCTTAACCTTTCCCTGTTGGTCTCCTACAACATCTTGACCCTACATTCAAATTTCCCTTCTTTCTGCTTTCATTTCAGCAGACACTATTTTATTTTATTAAATCCTAGATAGGTTAGTTTGAGTGTATTACCATTCTTTGTAATGAAGAAAAGGTGCTGTGTATTTGCTTTTAAAAATCTCTTTTTGTTTTATATTTGTAGCTCAATGTCTTCTTGAAATAAATTACACAACTTTAAAACACAGCCTTAGATTTTAATAAAATAAATAAATAAATAAGATGGCCCTTTTAAAAATTTCTATGCCTTTCTGTTCCTGCCACCCTTTTTTTTCAAGCATATGGCAGTCAGTTGCTTACCAAACCAAGATTCAAAAGTTAGTTTGGCACTATTCTTAATTAAATCCTCCTGCTATCTTTCCCCAACTTATACCAACAATTTGTGCCTAACAAAGATGGGAGGTTCTGAGAGGAACACACAGACGCAAAGATATGGACAGGCAGACACACACACACACACACACACACACACAAACCTAATTCTATAGTCTCAATTCCTATTATATCACCATACTCTAACTATTGAAGTCTCATTGCATGATAAAATCCAGATGTTTCACCATGGTGGCAGACAGAATTTTCTGTATGGTGGTGGGTTATACTTTTGTTACAGACAACATGCACTAATGTGAAATTCTATCAGGCATTGTGGTGTCCTCTTTTAATCCAAGCACCCAGGATGCACAGGCAGGAAACTAATGAAGAGTTTGAGACCTGTTTGTGCTACATAGGAACCCAAGCCAGCCAGATTACCAGGCAAGTTGGGCACTGTCTCAAAAAATTAAATTAATATCAACAAGTATATTTAATATACATGTTTATATTAAATAAATAACAACTTAAGTAATAAATACCACACATTTCTAAAATGCTAACCTTAAAAGAAAGAGAATAGATATAAAAACCTGCACTATAAAATATAATGTATCTTGAGATGGCATTGAAGATTTAAAAAGAAAAATTTAAGGTGAATCCCTGACATTTAATTTCTTAAAGTATTGAATGTTTCTTTTAATATTTAAATTTGTTTCCTTTATATGATAATGGTTATAGAGTCATAATTGAAAATATGGTGTTCTGTAATGTATAGACACAAGTCTACTTCTGTTCTCTTGTTTGTTATTTAAATAAACCATCTAAAAATTTTGAACCTGAGACTTCTTCATAGTGAATGAGAACAAATTATTTTCTTGTAGCTTTTTTCTCATGGGGATATGATGAAGAATATGAAATTTCTTCCTGGTGAATTTATTCCTAAACTTAAAAAGGAAATAAACCCAACATAGAAAATATTAATTCACTGAATGATTTCAGCATTACATTGCATTTATGATCAACAACTCAGGCAAAATGAATTTGTTTTATTCCACATTACAAATAATAAAACTCTATTGATAAATGTAATGTCTATTCCCATAACAAATGGGGTAGAATACAGACACTCATTATAAGCAGAACATGACATTGCATACATGATATCCTTATAACACAGAGTCTAAGGCGAAAATATCTATAGCCTAACGTACGTGGAGACTCCTCATTCATTCCCTGCCTTCCCAGATCTGAATAATCACACAGATACTATATTAATAGCAACACTGTTTGGCCAGTAGCTTAGGTGTATCCCTAGCTAGCTCTTACATCTTAAATTAACTCATTACTATTAGTCTATGTATTACCACGAGGTGTAGCCTTTCTCCTTCAGCGGCTACATGGTTTCTCCCTTACTCCACCTATATCTCTGTTCTGATTTCCTGCCTGGCTTTACTCTGCTAAGCCATTGGCTGAAACAGCCTTATTCATCAACCAATGAAAGCAACACATATACAGAAGGACATCCCACATCATCTCCCCTTTCCTATCTAATTAAAAAGGACGGTTTTAAATTTAACATAGTAAAATTTCATACAACGAAACAGGTATCAAGCAAGAATTACTGTTGTAATATTTCTTTATAATGCTAAAGTTTCATATCTAATTTATAAAATTTTTCATCACTAAGAAAACTTTAACTGTCTTTAATTCCATCAAAGACCTCAGAAGGATATACTATTATCTAAGTAAACAGGAAGTGTATTGTAAACAACTTCCAACTCTAGAATTGACAAAGACATCTTACTGCCTAGATAATCACCCAAAGTTCTCCTATAATGTTGGGGGCAGCCATTTTAAGCTTATAGGTCCATAATATCTGGCAGACTTTTCCAAAAGGCAAAAATTTAATAGACTGTTTTGCCTTTATCAGTCTGTCAGTTACTTCTGTGTCCTGCAGAATGGCTGGCAGTTCCCTCTGTGAAGCAGGAAACTTGAAGGACCATCCCATCTTTTGGAAATTTTAAAAGTCACTTTTCTGTGCATCCTGCTTATCCAGTTTATATAGCATACCATCAAACAGTCCAGGCAAGAGCAATTTCTTATGCAAATGGGTAGTATTCACACTTTGAAGGAAAATTTCATAACAAGTTTCTTCAATGAATATCAACTTCTGAAGTAATTGGTGCTGCCAGAAGCAGACATGTCTCACTGTTGAGAAAAGTCTCAGTTTTTAAAATATTTTATTTTTTGGGGGGGGTTCGAGACAGGGTTTCTTTGTGGCTTTGGAGCCTGTCCTGGAACTAGCTCTTGTAGATCAGGCTGGTCTCAAACTCACAAAGATCCGCCTGCCTCTGCCTCCTGAGTGCTGGGATTAAAGGCATGCGCCACCACCGCCTGGCTTAAAATATTTTAAATGCCATATTCTGA
>JAQHUG010000038.1:3962024-3986331 GCA_028555095.1 Dicrostonyx torquatus | reverse complement strand
CCTTGATCAGATATATAAATATACATTGCAATATGATAACTATATCCTAAAGTTGTGTCAATATACAAAAATTTTAAGCATATGCATAAAATAAGTTTGTATCAATATACAAGAATCTATACCAATGTAAATTGCCTATAAATAATAGCTCACTAGTATTCATTCTATTACTATTCAATCTTGCCTCAACTTGATATGCCATTCTTTATTCCTTTAAGCCCATGGGAGACCTGACCCTTTTCTGAATGGAGATGGAGGAGGAGTGGATGGGGACAAGGGTAGGTGTGAGACAGGGGGTCGAATGGGACGGGGTGTGGAGGACAGGAAGAGAGTAGAGAGGGGAAAGTCTAGTCAGTATGTAAAATACATATAAAAATGTTAAGTAAATTAAATTAAAAAATAAAAAGAAATTTATTTTAAGAAGCAAATGTATTAAGTCAAAACATCATTCATTTTACTCTGACATTTTATGCCACTTAACAACCAACACAAAACACGTAAGAGCACATGGTAACACTGTTGTGATGTTATGCATTTCCTCACACAGGACCCGATTCTTCATGTGTGAATTCGGGGAAGGTTCTGTATCTAACTCTCCTATTTGCAAATGCTAAGTGATAAGCTTGACATTTTTAAGTAATGTGTTCTGATTTGGGGTATGCTATACCAAATTGATACGATGGCAAGGCTTGGGGAATATCTTGTAAGATGGAACAGACAGATTCTAAGAGCTGAAGAATGGGGAGGAATGAACATGTAGCAACAATGGTTGCTTGAATCCTGAACAGTACCTGACCAGACCAACCCACTTAAATGTCCTAGCATGGAGTGGGTAGGGCTCTCAAGATCCTGCCACTCACTGAAGGGCCATTAAAAACTGAATACACTAATTGAATTCAGTGGGTTGTATTTCTATGAGGGAATGGAAGATAAAAGGGAGATATTGGAGGAACTAGAGATTAGCTAGAGAGTGAAATTAGGAGATGGATATGACCAAAAGATATTGTATATATGTATGTGTGAACTCCTGTAAAGAATACATAGAGAAAAATTAAGCAAAATATAGTGTTTGAACTTTTGTACATAATACATTATTAGGTTAATTTTCACTTAGATTAAGTCTCTGAATTTCACACAGCAATCCTGTATGGTATTTTTTTCAGTCTCTATCTTATAGTAAAAGAAAATGAGGCAAATAGATATCTAATAGACATATGATTAGTGATTAAAAGGAACCCAGTACCTTGTTTTTAGCAAGTAAAATTTTACCTCCACAGCTATTGTCTGGTATTTTTTTCTGTTTGCCAGATGAAATTCTTTACTCACTAAACAAAGTACACAAAAATAAATAGTACTATTGGACTGGGCTAGCAAAGATCCTGACATACAAACTTTTCAGTGTATGAGACCACAGGCGTGGAAGTTTTCAGGGCTTACCATTTGGTATCAGAATGGCAGTTGTCGTACTCTCCCCTGGGAAGGCTATCCCTCCCTTTCTTAGGATTCCCTATTTGCCCTCAGGTCTTTGTGTTGGGGAGGCTTGGGGCCCTCTGTTTCTGTCTCTTTTTCCTTGGCTTGTCTATTGTCATTGTCCTCATTCAGCTCATGCTTGAGTGGTCTTGTCGCTGAGACTTTATAAATGTAGCATGTGAAATTCTAGAAGACACACATCTCACAGCAAATGTCCCATTTCTGTGTCTCTTACCATACTTCCACCCTCTCTTCCACAGTGATCCTTGAGTCTTTGGAGCAGGAGTTGCTGATAGACCCTTTGGGACCTAACTCCACTACCGTGCATTTAGAGTGGTTAGTGATTTTTGTAGTGTTCTCTGTCTGTTGCAAAGAGACATTTTCTTGATGAGAGGTGAAAACGATATTTATCATATAAGAACAAATATCTAGAGTGTAGTTATGAATTTTGCTGGATTTTTTAGGGGGGTGGGATTGTGGGTTCTATTCCAAAATCTACAACTTCACCAGCTTAGTGTAGTTGGCTGGGGTTTTATCTCCAAATGGAATCTCACACTTGTTGAGCAGGTTTTAACTATAATTAGGATTATAATTAAAATCATGCTAACACTTAGCAGTCATTGAGTAAACATTGTCGTATGGATAATTTGGAGAAACACACCAGAATCCATGGACTTATGTAGGACTAGAGGTTTGGAGTTCTTGTTAATTTTGTTGTTGTTTGAGAATTAAATCAAATGGTAGAATTAATTCCAGACTCAGTTCCTCTCCATCTCTCTGCCACTATATTCCCGTTCACTAAAAAGGGGGCTGTAAGGAAGCAGTGGCGTTATGACAGTGGAGGTTGGGCATGTATTATTCATCATGCAACTCTGTCCTTCTGTATGCAAATTAATTCCCAAACCTAGAGAGTTAATTGATACAGAAGCATTTTTCATGAGCTTTTCCCCACATTGATTATATTAATGTAGTTAAATAAACATTCCTTTTAGTATTTCTTTTACAATATGTAATCTTATTTTCGGTTTTTAAAATAATTTTGTTGCATTTTAGCCCCTTGTGTCTTCTAACATATACATGATCCATAATATTAGCTGATTTTTTTGTTTGATATGTGTAGGGATTTCAAAATAGGTTTTCATATTTCGCAAATTTTCATATGTTCCACAGATTCCAGACCAAGTAGTATTGTCCTATTTCACTTTCAGTCACTGTTATTCATTAATAAAACACTTGGATGTTGAACATTTTTTCCACCTGGGTATGCCTCATGCTGAAAATCAAACACAGCCACTAAAGTTCAATTTCATAATGAAACAATTTACTTTATTCCCAAATGACAAACCCTCAAATGAATTTTTCATACCATTGCTCCACATCTTTTTTTTTTCTGCCTCATCTTCATTGAATAAGAGATTTCTTAAACTGGTGAATGGGAACCTATACCCAAGTAGAGGCAGTTAGGAGCTGAAACACGAAGAAACATAATTGTGGATTTCTAGATTTGAGCACACAACCATCATATGGAATTTTAGGAGACCAAGCATGACTGTTTTGCTGGTGATGTTTAATAAAGATTAGAGAAGTATCATATATTTTTTCTATGAAATATGGAAATTTTAAACTGATTTTATGTGCAGTATTGTTAAGAGTCTCATCAGGTTTTCAACTGAACATCTTCCATATTTCAGTAGGCCTCCTTCTTCATTGTACTTTGCTCTGGATAACATCCTGTACTCATGAATTCCTACGTGGCATGTGTGAGTATTTTTTCCTTGTAACCTTTTATTGACTGCCAGGAATGTCTATTAGCTTGATCTTCTCTTCCTTATTTAGTTAACTGTTCCTTTAAAGCATAAGTCTGGCCAGATGTAACTATAAGCAGGCAGATGGCTCTGCGCTCATCATTACCGACAGAGAAGTGGCTTTCTTTGAAACTGTGGCTCTATAGCCATCATAGCCCAAAACTAATGGATAGCCTATGGACCCGGACAAGGGTCCATTTAGTTCTATTCAGATAGTCAAAATGTTCACAGATATTAGCAACTAATGTAAAAGTGCTTGAGTTAATGTATTTGCTAGCAGTGGAGATAAATTAATAATAGAATATTGTAGAAAAGTAAGTATATGTGCAAGAAGAAATGAATTAATGAATAGACACTCAATTAGTATACCTTTAAACATTTTTAACTTGCAAATATATGTAGTTATTGACTTATTAAAGTTTACATCTGACACTTTGGTGTCTTTATTTACTGCATAGACCCAGAAGGCTACTGGATAAATATATTCTGGAATCTTCCAGTGAATGTTTTATATTTTCACACAAAAGAATGTTACTGTGCATATTGTCAGAAATTTCCAATAGTCAAGACAATTTGTTTTATACTTATTCATCATTTAGTAGCATTATCAAAGAGTGACTGAGTCAAGTAAGGTTAATAAGAGAGGAATGGAGAATCTTGAAAATTCCCACAGGTTTGAATCTTTGTGTAAATAAGATGTGAACTATGATTTAAAGTAATTTATGCAGACTAAATTTCATTCAAACTTTAAAAAATATTTCTTTTACATTATAATATAATGGCATCATTTCCATATGTTTTTCCTTTTTCCATACCCTACAATATACCTCCCCTTGCTCTTTTTCAGGCTCATTCCAATATAGATATATGTAAATATAGTACATATGCACATAAGTAAACAAGTACATCCTGTCTTCTCAGTTTGTGTAACGCTACATCTGTGTATGGTTCCCTACTTTCCTTAAATGATAAATTGTAAAATTTGGAAGATTGGGTATTGTTGAGGGCTGTGAGCAGAGAGGGAAAATACTACTGAATAATGAGAGCTGCATTGGAATAATGGAGGAGTTTGGGTGGGAAATACATAGCTGTGATGGGCTTAGAACACTAAACTTAACTTATGCCACTAAATTTCATGTTCAAAATGGTTTAAATGATAATATATATATATATAATTATATATCTAAAATTTACTATATACAAACAGACAAGCATACCAAATGAATATATTTTATGAATTTATAACATATGAATATAATTTATGAATATATAATAAATGTACAATTTTAGATTAAAGCATAAAGAATACATGGGTGAAATATATTGGGTGTAATGGTGGAGTAATCATGGGCTCTTGTCACTGTTTTCTTTTCTGAGAATGCTAGGCAGGAGTTGCAGGCAAAATTGTTGTTCCAACCCTTTACTCTGAGATAATGTCTATCTTTGTGATTGAGGTGTGTTTCTTGTAAGCAGCAAAATGTTGGATCCTGTTTTCGTATCCATTCTCTTAACCTGTGCCTTTTTATAGGTGAGTTGAGTCCATTGATATTAAGCGGTGTTAATGACCAGAGGTTGTTAACTCTGGTTATTTTCTTTTTGGTGGTAGGGTTTGTGTGTTTCCCTACTTTGAGTTGCACTGGTGGATGGTTGTTAGATGTCTGTGTTATTATGTGTGTTGTTTGCTTCCTTTAGTTGTGGTTTACCTTCTAGTACTTTCTGTAAGGCTGGGTTTGTGGCTATGTATTGTTTAAATTTGCTTTTGTCCTGGAATATCTTATTTTCTCCATCGATGGTGAAAGAAAGCTTTGCTGGGTATAGTAGTCTGGGATTGCATCCATGGTCTCTTAGCATCTGTAGAACATCTATCCAAGACCTTCTGGCTTTCATGGTTTCCATAGAGAAGTTGGGTATAATTCGATAGGTTTACCTTTATATGTTACTTGACCATTTTCCTTTGCAGCTCTTAATATTCTTTCTTTATTCTGTATGTTTTGATTATTATATGGCGAAGGGATTTTTTTTTGATCCAATCTATTCGACGTTCTGTATGCTTCTTGAACCTTCATAGGAATATCCTTCTTTTCGGTGGGGGAAGTTTTCTTCTATAATTTTGTTGACTATATTTTCCATGCCTTTGAGGTGGAATTTTCCTTCTTCTACCCCTATTATTCTTAGGTTTGGTCTTTTCATGGTGTCCCAGATTTTCTGGATGCTTTGTGTTACGAATTGGTTGGATTTGTTGTTTTCTTCGATCAATGAATTTATTTTCTGTATCGTATCTTCAGTGTCTGAGATTCTTTCTTCCAGCTCTTGTATTCTGTTGTTTATACTTGTCTCTGCAGTTCCTGTTGGTTTATCCAGCTTTTCCATATCTAGCCATCTCTCGGTTTGTGTTTTCTTCATTGCCTCCATTTCAGTTTTCAGATCTTGAACTGTTTCCTTTACCTGTTTGATTGCTTTTTCTTGGCTTTCTAGGGTATCTTTGATGTATTTATTCATTTCTTCTAATTCCTAGTGATAGGCACTGCTCTTCTTTTTTCTACTTATGTAATTATGCCATTCCCAAATTGTTTTTTATGTGTTATTAAGCATGTGTTTCACAGCAAAAACCAATGCAACACATCTTAAAATAATATTCTACAACATAAATGCTCTATTGTGTTAACTATCTATATTACATGGTTATTCTGTCTCTATGTGGTAAATTCTGGTCTGTGTCACCCAGATCCTCTTTTAGGCACAAATTGCTTATCAGAGAACTGAGCATGCTCTTAGAAGAAATTTGTTAGCTTACTTAGAAGACAAGTCACCCATGATCATAACAGAAGAATAGTATCTGACAAAGACATAGGTGATTTGATCTGTTGTATTTTGGAATATGGGGTATGAGTAAATATATTCAGTGAAGTGTCTATAAGTACAAAGCCCTTCATTCTTCATTGATCTTGTTTAGACTTTGCACCCCACACTTCAGTGTGGGTGGCAATCCAGAAAGTATACACATGGAAGTGGTTTCTGAGATCTGAGTTAGTTTCTGTTTCTTCTGTCAGATACAAGGTATCCTATTTGCTCTTTGAAGGAATCTTAGAATGCAAAGCTGAAAAATATCATGCAACTTAAGGAAAATAAACAAACAAAAAAATCCCAAGTAGCCACTTGATGGCATGGTTCTCCCTTCCCTATAATTATTCATTGAGTAAAACTTCTTTCACTTCTATAGAAAAATTAACAATTAATTCCTGTCAACCTAGCCACCTGAAACCATCTTTTCAAATCTTTAGCTAGAGAAATAAAAAAAAAACTCTAATGATAATATTAGTTTAAGAAGTTTAAAATTTTCAAAAGTAATACCTATAAGGAGGCTTGAAATGAAATCAATTCATTATAATATGATAATATGTTACCTGCCTAAGAAAAGCTAAGTAAAAAATATATAATAAAACATATGTAATAAAACATACATTGTTGTAATAGGTGTGTGAGTGGGTTGTGTTCACCCCCTCCCCGCCGGCACCCGGCTCCCAGCTCCCGGCTGCATGACCGCGTTCCCCGAAATTATTACAAACAAACTGGATTCATTTAAACTCTGCCTGGCCCATTATCACTAGCCTCTTCTTGGCTAACCCTCACATCTTAAACTAACCCATTCCTAATAGTCTGTGTGTCACCATGAGGTGGTGACCTATGGGAAGATTCTAAGCTGCATCCATCTCAGGATAGAGCATCATGGCTTCTCTCACACTTCCTTCTTTCTCACCGCCTTCTGTTCTGTCTACACCATCAACCTAAGGGCTGTGTCCTATCTTACAGGCCAGGCAGTCTTCTTATTAACCAATGAAAGCAAAGAAATACAGAATACACCAATACATAGGTACTATGCATACATGATAGGCAAGTGAAAGACTACTATTCTTTTAGTGAGTTCCTGAATTCTAAATTTGACTTTCAAAGCACTACCTACTTTTTAACTATCTCTTACTCTATCATTCAACTTTACAGTTTAATATACATTCATAATTTATATTATAGATATAATTTAAATATTATAGATCTTGCATGTTAGTCAAACATAAATTTCTACATGCATTATACTAAATCTATTCAATTTCCAGATGTCTATGGTCATATTTGAATACTTGTTGTTTTTTGTGGTGCTGAGCATTAAAAGTAGGATCTAATGTAGTCTTTTAGTTGAGCTTTCTTTTCATTTATTCTTTGTGCCTTTCATATCACACCCTCAGTCCCACCTACCTCCACCTCCCCCCCAAATAAAACAAAATATTTTTGTGTTTTGTTTTTATAGACAGGGTCTCTCTGTAGCTTTGAAGCCCAACCTGGAACTAGCTCTTGTAGACCAGTATGGTCTCGAACTCACAGAGATCTGCATGCCTCTGCCTCCCAAGTAGTGGGATTGAAGGTGTGAAACACCACTGCCCAGCTAAAACAAAATATTTAAATGATTAAAGGATTAAAATGGAGAAAAGGGAGGGTCTCGTCATGTGACACAGTGAGTCATGCAGTAAACCCCTCTATCCACTGATTTTTGCATGCATGTGTTCATTGCAAAGGATCACTGGTCTGGTTGGAGGTCCCTGTTCTCCGCTACACCATCGACATGAGGCCCTCACTGGGACTCTCCTGGATACCCTGTTGCTGTCCTGAGTCATGGAGATCCTGCAGCCCTGAATCCACAGGACCTACCTCTCCCCAACCCCATGTTTCTGCAGATCAGATCTGGGTGGATGTTGGGGTGGGCCTACACATAACCCTGGTTCTGGGTCTGGCCTAGGTAGTTGTAGGGTTGGTTAGCACACCAGTTATCCGCTATCTTTACCACCAGGGTGAGGTCTCCAGCATTAATGGGGCTAGTTAACCCCTTGCAGTGATGAGTGATGGGGGGGGTCAGTTCTCTGGCTTTCACATCCTTGTTGTCTAGGTGAGGTGTAGAGGTCACTTTATGAGTGCTGCAGCTAATAACGGACTGGACAGCTCCACACGACCACTAACAGGATTGCCTCTATCGTGCTGCCTAGGCAATGTGCAGGGCTTATTCTCCTAAGTTTGCAACGGTGGGTAGAAGGGGCTGTTTTCCCATTCTTAGAACCTCAGGGTCGTTTCTCCTATCTATCTTAGGCATTGATGCCGGGGGTTGGGTGTCAGTGTCTCTCCCAAACCCATGACATCATATGGCAGATGAGGGGTGGGCCCTGGTCTCCCATGCTCACATTCTCTGGATTGTCTCACCTGTGCCCTTGTCAACAGGGTCAGCTCCTCTCTGATGCTCAGTCAAGATGCAGGGCCTGTTATCCCAAGTGTTGCAGCTGACAAAGAGTTCAGTTCCCTTATCAGTTGGAGATGGTAGGAACCTTGCCCCTATGACCACAACACAGCAAGGGGGGGGTGATACCGGCTACTATGCCCCTCTCACGCCCTCTGGGCTGGCTCATCTGCACTCCTGTGAATAGGGTCAACTCTACTATGCTACCCAGGTGAGGCACAGGGCCTGCTCTCCTGAGTGTTGCAGCTGGGAAGGGGTTTGGTAAGGTCCTCTACCTGCTGCAGATGTGGAGGGTGAAGGGAGAAGGGCATCTTTCCCTAGCCCACACTACCTCATGGCAGGCCAGAGGGACACAACTTCCCCTCACATTTGTAAGCCCTCAGAGACAGGTCTCCTACGCTGCTGTGAACAGGGTCAGCTCTACTGTACTTCTGAGCTGAGAGGTAGGACCCTCTGTCCTGAGTGATTCAGCCAGTGAGGGGTGGTGCCAACTCTATACAGCTATATCCTCTCTTCCTTCATCAAGGTCAAGACCAAGTCATGGCCCTTGGCAGCAACCCAGGCCAGAAATCTGCAGCAGTAGGGCGTCTGCATCGTCCTATTCCTTACCTTTCTCGCCTCTTAAAATCTCTCTCATGCTTCTCTCCCTCCCTCTCTTTCTCTCTCTCTCCGTCTCTCTCTCAATGGCCATCCTGTCCTTGCTCCTGTTGAGTCCTGCTTCTGTTCCACAGAGAATGACAGGGAGCTGCTGCTGTGTCAGGTCTTATATATTCTAAGCAAGCTCTCCAATGAGCTATATTATCAGCCTTCTTTTCATTGTGAAGTAGAATATAAATATTTCTAGCCTAGTCTGGACTTATGATCATCATCATATATTTGAGATTACAGACCTGGACTTCTTGATCCAATTGATAAGCTCTTCTTTAGCAACTACAAATATTAATAGCCTGCTGCATTAATATATAAAATTTACAACGACTGTTTTAGTAAACCGTTTTAACCCAGAGAAGAAATTCTACAATGGTGTTTCCATAGGTCATTGTAAATTACTATATGAAATAATTGATAAATTATCCCACAGAAACACTTAGTTTCTTCCCAAGATAGCCAATTAGAATAAATACACTTCTAATGAATGTCACTATTTTGACAAAAATGAAATCATCCCCCCACCTCATTTCCTACAACTTAAGTCACTTCCCCCACCTGCCTCATTTTCTATTCTGCTAGAATACATCCGTCAGCCATGGTGTTATCGCCAAAATTCTGCATCTTGTCTAACAGAAAGAGCAGCCTCTGGCATACACATCTAATTTTACACTGAATGGTTTTGAAAAGCATCCCTCATAACTATCATGTGCTAATTATTTTTATAATTATATGTGTTAAAACATATCAGAAAGTGGCTACATAAATTATGGGAAATGTTTTATGCATTTTAATTTTTTATTATTTTGAGAATTTCGTATAGATTTACCATCTTTATATTTCTCGTCCCTTCCAGCTTTTCCTGTGATCCCATTCTCTGGATCCATCTCAAATTCGTGGTCTTTTCTATAATTATTATTTTTATAACACACATATGCAACTTGCTGAATCCTATACTATTTCTTATATGAGTATATTTTGAGGGATGATCACTTTATATTGGATAAGCAATAAAGGAGTGGTTTAGGAGGGTCCTTCTGTATTTGGGTTGCTTTCATTGGTTGAATAAAGAAACTGCCTTGGCCTTTTGATAGGGCAGCCCTTAGGTGGGCGGAGTAGACAGAACAGAGTTCTGGGAAGAAAGAAAGTGTGGGAGATGCTATGCTTCTCCACCCTGAGATGGACGTTGATTAGAATCTTCCCGGTAAGACTACTGCCTTGTGGTGACTTACAGACTATTAAAAAATGGGTTAAAATAATATGTAAGAGTTAGGCAATAAGAGGCTACAACTAATGGGCCAGGCAGAGTTTAAATGAATACATTTTGTGTGTAATTATTTTGTGTATAAGTTAGCCGGAACCAAAAGCAGGCCTGTGGCCGGGAGCCGGGAGCCTGGGAATGCAACCCCCACAGCCGGCTCCTCCTCATGCAGCAAAGGGGCTCATCGCTGGGAATGACTGATTCTTCTCTCTCCAGTCTTTAGTTGCCAGTAACAAGGTTTTCATCTAGGAGTAGGATCTTTTGTGAAATTCCCTGTGGTGGCATTTCAATTGTATTTTGTTTTTGTTTTTTCAAGACAGGGTTTTTTGTGTTGCTATGGATTCTGTTTTGGAACTAGCTCTTGTAGACCAGGCTTACCTCAAACTCACAGAGATCCACCTGCTTCTGCTTCCCGAGTCCTGAGATTAAAACTGTGTGTGCCAGCACCACCTGGGTTCAATTGTATTTTAATAAATAAGGCCTGGGGATTGGGAGAGTAAAGCAGGCACACTGGTCAGTCTTACATCCAGACAGTCATAACAAACACCTTTAATCCTAGTAGACACACTAGTTGCCATAGGAACCAGGCAGTGCATGTCATTGATCCCAGTGGTGCACACATTTAATCCCAGCCCTTTTATAAAGGATTATAAAAGAACTCTCAAACACAGTCTGAGTAAGAGGCTGTGGATTAATTTTGGACTAAGAAAAATAAGGTTTGATGAAGGAAGACACCCTGAAAAATCTCTGATAGGAGCAGATGGCCCAGGTGATCCAATATTTTAGGGTACCTAATTGAGTTTCCTTTGAGTTCTATATCCAGAACAGTTTAAAGACTTCTGACTGAGATGACACAGCCTCACAGAATGATCAAGTTAGGACTTGATCATAATCCTAAATTTTCTTTTGGTTCCCATATGATTATCAGAGACCTCAGTCAGCAGGAAATTGCCTAGAAAACTATGCCTACATTCCCAAATAATGTATTATGGATGTTTGCCTTTGTTTAGTGTGTTGGTGACATGATGTCAGGAGCATAGCTAAACAAAGAAAATTTGATTCAAGGCTTTCATTTTGAAAGAAAAAAAGGGGATATACATATGATAAGATAAAAATAGTAGATTATTGAATCTCCTTTTAAAAAAAAACTATTGGTTTTAAGTGTTTACATTGGATTGGACTTTTGTATATTGTATACAAATTTTTGTTGATATAAATTTGATATTAGTTTGGTTAAAACACACTGTACATACATTTTTAATCTTGTTCAAGGTATTGTACCTCTACAGACCATTTAATAATGTAATGCCAATCTCTAGTCATTGAAAATTATTATTACCCATTGTTTAGGATAATAAAGAAATGTGGGTTAGTAGTTAATCATCTAGTATAATTGAACTTGTAGTTACATTAGGTATGTTTTCAAGATCAAAGATATATTTTAGATAGACAGGTCATCTTCAAACATTTAAAGACAAGGAAGGACAGCCTTTCAGAATGCCCTGCTTCACAGAAAGATCTATCGGATATGCTAACCCTGTAGACTGCCTGAATCTCTGAGGTAGTAGAAAATTAGATAGTTATTGTTATAGTCACCCTTGTTTATGAGACTCAGATAAGAAATTCACTAAAAAAGTAAAGTATATAAGGTTGGGAGATATCAAAAGATAGTTTTGGTTGGTAATGCAAGTTATGATATAATGTAAAATAGGTACGTTTTACCTATTTGAACTCACCAAGATATGATAGGTATGGAGTATTTTCTTTGACTTTGTCAAATGCAAATGGACTAGGCGTTGTTGATATATTTATTGCCTTACATATTGTATATAGTTATTGTACTTATTGTATATGTTTTTCTTACATTAGTTATAGTTTTTTTTATTTTAGACAAAAATGGGAAGCTTAGTGGCATTTCAATTGTATTTTAATAACTAAAGCTCACCTGGGGATTGGCAGAGTAAAACAGCCCCACTGGCCAGCCTTACAGCCAGGCAGTGGTAACACACATCTTTAATCCCAGTACCCACACTAGTTGCCATAGAAACCGGGAGGTGCATGCCTTTAATCCCAGAACTAGAGAGGATAATAAAATGGGAGGAAACAGCTTCTAGACATAGTTTCATTCTGAGATTCTTAGAGGCAGGGTTACCATTTCGACCTGAGGTCATGGTAGGAGCCAGTGGCTGGCTGTTTTACTTTTCTGACCTTCAGGTTGAACCTAAATTTCTTTCTCTGAGTTTTTATTAACTGTGCTTCATTTCCTCATATACGTTGTTATGTCAACTGGTGTTATTATTTTTCAGGGTTCTTCTTGGTAGTTATATTGTTCAGATTTCATGAGCACAGTTTCCTGTGATACTTAGAGGACAAAAGCTCACAGCAGAAGAACTTGTGTTCTGGCTTTTAATATGTCTCTGTCCTTTCTTCTACAATGTCCCTTGAATCCCAGGAGGAGGGATTGCTTTGTAAATGTAGTATTCAGGGTTGGACACTCCATCATCACTTGTGCTCAGCAGTTTACGAGTTTTGAATTTCTGTAGTCAAAAAAGCAAGAAAGTAATTTAAGTTGGTTTATTTAGTGAGACCAATAGCATCTTCAAAATAAAATATAATTGCTGAGAATATTTTTTAAAGATACATTTAATGTGATACATTCTACCTATGTGGCATATTTATGGAAGACATTTTTAATACTGTTTATTTGTTTATTGTATGAGGGAAATGTGAAAAAATGTGTGTGCTGCAACATTCATGGAGACACAGAGAACAACTTGTAGAAATTGGTCATTTTGTTTCCACCATGTGAGCTTTGTGGGGCTTTCTCTAGTCTTCAGGCTTGGTGACAAGCACTTATATTCTCCTGAGTCCTCTCTCTGGTCCTGTGGAAGCTCTTTTCATATGGATGGCTAGTGATGAATTTTCTGAGTATAATTTTAGCAAGGTAACATTAGAGCCTTTGTAGAAATCCACAGATACATTTCAAAGAATAATAAAATAGACAATCATTCTGATTTTCCAGCTGTTTTTTTTAGTACAAAACTCAAAGTCTGATTGTATCTTCTTATTAAGAATCACTTTTTGTTAATAAAAAACTTAAATAAAATACCCAGTCTTAAAACATGAGTTATTTGTTCTGGATAATTGCTATAAAATGTAAAATATTGTATATAGTTATAAGTGTTGGAATTTAAGATCCAAAATTTGTTTATGTTTTCATTTAAGTACCATTTTCTTAATGATACAAATTCCCTTAAAATGAATGTACTCATAAAATATTTTAAATTACTTAAAACTATACAACAAATACATCTATGTAAATAGGTAATGATAGTAAAAACAAATTCTTTTAATATGAATTTGATATAAAAACAATATAAAAGCAGATTTGCTTACCTGAGCATACAAGTTGAATAGCATTAATTTTATCTCAATAATTAGAAAAATGTGAATTTTAGGATGAGATACTTTATTGTATATTATGTTTATGTATATTTTTTAAAATGTCTTTTTTCTTGCCTATCACTTTGATAATTATGTTTTGCCCTGTGATGTGTGTGTGTGTGTGTGTGTGCAAATGTGTGCACTTGTGTATCTCTTTAAACTTAGATCATAGCAGTCTACAGCAGCACCACTTTACCCACCGATTAAGCACTTAAATTTTGTTAGGAAATCCTGTCTTCTGTCATGGCATGAATATGTCTGCCCCTGAGGACTAGTACCATGTGTAGAATTCATTACAGTCTTTCTTGAAATCCCAAGGGAGTTTATTCACAGATGTAGATTTACTCCTCCAACTGTCTACTTGGCCTTCCCTGTAAGCACAGAGATGAGAAATTATCCAGTACAAATAATTCTAAGAAATGCATTCAAAATAATAAGCATCGCTGCTTGTCAGCAGGGCTAGAGGTTCATAGCTCCTGACACTTGATGCTGGTTTTGTAGCAGCCCCTGTGATGTATGTGCAAGATCCTCTGTCCTTCAAATGTCTCAAAGTAAAGTCTGAGTTTACTCAGCTTCAAAGGAAGCTAAAGGAGACGTGCACCAAAAATCTGCCTATTTTATTGATTTCCCCAAAAGTGTATTTAATTATTCATTAAGGGGTCCATTAAACAATATCCTCTATTCTTTACCAATTAAGTTCACATTAAACATTTACTAATATCATTCCAATAATTAATGTTATTGAATGGCTTCTGGACACCAAGTGAGAAGATACTATTACGATAACAGAAAGACGTATAATGTATTACATCAGACATATAATGGCAAGTATATATAGTAAGTACATTATAAAGAAGAAATGACTAATATGCTGATTGATCAACCCCTTTAAAATACCTGTCTTTTAAAGCTATTAAATATCAATAGATGAAATTATTATAGATATGTCCTTAATATGAAAATATATACTTTATAACAGGCTATGGTAACGTCTGTGCATTAATTATTATCATATAAAGTTACAGATGAAATAAATCACATTTCACCATGATATATAATAAGTTATTTCCTGTAATCTGCCAAATGTGATTTAAAAAGTGCAGGGATTTTAAGTCCTTTTATTATTAATGAAAAATCTAAAACTGCATTTTCAAGAATGAACATTCTCAAGAACATGAAATGATTTGTCAGAAGTCACTTGGTTAGAAAGTGAAAGAAATTTACAGCTCATATTATTTTCTCATGAATCCAGGCTTACTTTTAAGGGTGTTCTATTTTATATTCTCAGATCATAGTTTAATCTATTTGCTGTTTCACTCATCTGGTGTCTTCCCTGAAGTCTAATTTCAGGGAAAAAAAATCTACAAGCAGGATGCGTTACTTTTGGTGCCTTTGCTTCTATTTCTAGAGAAAAAGTCAGATTTAATTGCTTGATGTTGACTTTCACCGAGTTTATTCTTCAAACTGTCATATATATTTAAGTGTGCTTAAGTAACAGTTTGCATGCATGCCAACACATGTATTCTCCTTTTCAACTTGGCTTTTATTTTGACATGAAATTGTGACTACGTTTCTCCATTGATAAATTATTCTGAAGCTTCTTTACGTTCATGGATTTCTAACTTAGGCATATAAACATCTTGGACTCAGTAAGTCTCATGACTCAGTTCATTTTACAAAGAAAGCAGAACATGCTGCTGGGAGGAGAAACCGGGGTAGAGATAGAGCAAGAAACAGAGAGGAGAGAATCGAAGGAAATATTTTACACATGCATGAAACTCTCTTTTGAAAAGCATTCTTGAGAAAGGGTTTCTCTGTGTAGCCCTGGTTGTTCTAGCACTCGATCTGTAGCTGTTTTTGAACTCAGAAAGCCACCTGCCTCTGTCTCTCTCTCAAGTGCTGGGATTAAAGGCATGCCTCACCATTGCCTGGCTGAATTTCTTAAGGAAAAAGAAAGCATAAATGAGAAACGTAAATTGTAGTAATGCTCAACAAGATTAAACTCATGAATGAAATAACTTTTGAAATTCTTCTTTCTTATTGAAGACAGATGTTTTAATACAATATATTCTAACTACTGTCACCCTCCCACACTCCTCTGAGACGCTTCCCACCTTCCCTCCCATCAAAATTCACCCCTTTCTGTTTCTCCTTAGAAAACAAGCAGGCATCTACATAATGAAAATAAGAAAAGATGAAAACAAAGAATCAAGCGAAAGAAGGACAGCAAAGAAAAGGCATGAGATACACAAGTAGACACGGAGGCACATACGCACAAGGATCTCTTAAAAGCGCAAAACTAGAAGCAGTAACAGACACACAAAAGACATGTAAGGTATTTTTAAGCATATATCCTGTCAAAACCTCATGAGACAAGAACCACCTGAGATGCCGTTGGCACAGGGATAGACACGGTTAGTGGAGAAGTAGGAGAACGTGATGGTTGGGGTGGTCAGGATGTACTATACATCTGTGAAACTGTCAGAAAACAAATCAATTTCAAAAGACAACATAGAGTTCTACCAAGGGAGACATATTCCCAAATGGTACTCATGTTTAAAACTTGTACATTGTCCATCAGCAACTTCATCTAACAAATTTTTTGTCACTCCAGAAGTTGCTATTAGCATAGTGATCTAGGGTGAGTTTATATTAATATATCTTTGGTATGTAAGACATTTTATACAGATTATATATATATATATACATATATATGCATATATACATTTATGTAGTTTTGCAACACATTTTAAAAAACATCATAGTACATGGTAACTATTATCTAAGATTGAATGGGAAGAAAGATTTTGATAGTAAAATTCAAGGGTATATAATCTTGAAGAACTTATCTAATGAGTTGGATTCCAAGATTTAGCAAACAAAAATATAGCACACATAAGGAAATTTGAATTTCAAATGAACAGCGAATGGTTGAGATTTATTTTTTTTTTGGTCAGGTTATTCTAAATTAATGCACTTTTTTCCGATGCTGATCTCAGATACCTTCCTCTCCCCACTCCAACCCTTAATTTTACTCAGGTAAGAAGAAATTAAAAGTGTTGTGTGGGAAGAGTCAAGCAAAAGTGTGGTATTGGTTGGAATCCATCTACCTCCTAATTCCACAAAAATCTCTGGTTGCATGAAAAATAAGAATTGCATAAAATATTCATCTTACCTCAGGACTGGTCGTTTGCAAAATTATCTCAACATTGTTTGCTATAAACTGTGAGGGACAGGATGGGAATGCGGTAAAGAAACGGGAGTGCAACTCCCAATCAGCAAAGAATGTTTCCCAAAGAAGGAGGCAGTTTTCAAGGGTTCATGAGCGACAGGAATTGAATAAGTCATGCTTATGTGTCCATGCATATATTCATCCCAAATTACTCAATCTTTCATGGGAACATAATTCTTTGGTTTATCTTTCTAATAATAATAATATAATAATTATATATTTTATATATTTATATATTTATATTTTCTTAATATAATAAGAAAATATAAAGTACAGTTTTCAGTAGGTGTCTTAAAACATCATATAATCAGAAACAAAATTCAAGTTTACCTCTCTATTCTTATAAAAATAGAATGAATTCCTTGCTGAAGAAAGAAGGACATTTCATTTCTGCTATCGGTCTGTATGCTTTCTACAGATTCTTTGATGTTCTGTAAGCAGGCTGTTAATTGTCCTGGCACTGATCAGTTCGCTACTGGGTTGTTATATAACTCACGATGTGGAATAGACTTCTTTTTTTCTGACATAGAAATTTCAAAGAAATGATTGCCCTTCCTGTAGGTTTCTCATGCCAAGTGACACCTTCCTGGGGAGAGGAGAGTAGAATTACTGACTGATGATATTTTTTTAAGTTCTGAATTTTTCCCCAACTAAAGAAATCTTTAAATGACTAAATCAAATGAGGATGATGAATTGATAAATGTTAAGGAAACACAGATTTCAAAGGTGAACAATACCAGTTCACAGTAGCAAATCTGTATCTGTGTTTCTTCTTTGACTTCTCCTGAGAAGTCTGTTTCCAGTCACTCCATATGCAGATAGAAAAGACAGACCTCAGAAACGATTCCCTTCCAGACAAGATCATCACCAGAATAATCCTGTGTCCACTGTGACTATTATGAGACATCTTTGCCTTTCATGGACCCAATCAGGAGGCTGGCTGTCTCTTGCGCATAACTTCCAGTACTTGTACCCGACAGCGCAGCTATATGAAGAACTGACGCTTATAATGTATCAGGTGGTTTAAAATAAAGATGTAAAAATATTTTACACATTAATGAGATCTATCCCAGCATGTTTTGGAGAAGTTGAAAGGTGAAATACATCTGAGAGGGGCTTCTCTATTGTGTTCCTGGGTTCCCAAGATTGCTGTGAAGTGTCAGAGATTCGGAACCCACCAACTTACCGATATGTGATTTGCTGAAAAATGATTATTTCAGGGAATACGATGTCATTCTCACTGAAATATTTTTTGGGTGGTTTTTTGAGACAGGGTTTCTCTGTAGCTTTGGGGCCTGTCCTGGAACTAGCTCTTTTAGACCAGGCTGGTCTCGAACTCACAGAGATCCGCCTGCCTCTGCCTCCCGAGTGCTGGGATTAAAGGTGTGTGCCACCACCACCTGGCTGAAATAATGCTTTTATCATTTAAATTAATCATTAAGGATGAAATAGGCAGTATACCTTTATTTCTAATTATGTAAATAACGAGGCCAGAAAATCGAAATTTTGAGCCTACCCTGGAGTAAATAGCAGGGTTAATGTGAAACTCCTCAATTTAGTGACAACATGTCTTAAGGTGAAAGATTAAATAAGTAGATAATTAAATAAATAAATAGATAAGGAGTATGTTTAGTAGTAGTGTTTGCCAGGTAGGCACTGGGTTCAATCCACAGTGTCCCCAATATGAGCCAACAAAAGTATTTTGTCAAATGGTTTAATAAAGCATTCATATATACATATACATATAGACATATATATGACATTCAAAATATTAAGAAAAATGAGAAAATGGTCACACTTTATTAATCGCGTCGAAATTGTTCTTTTCATTTTTGTCTTTTTGAACGTTTTTACATAATTTTGCACAGTTTTACATAATTGTGATCAAATAGCATATAGAATTAAACATGCTGATGAAACCATTTGTTCATCTTGATTATAAATAAATATTTGTCTACCACAGGTAATTTTGAAAATTTAAAAAACAATGTAATAATAAACGATCATCTAGAATCTTAAAACCTAGATATAATTAGTGATACTTTTATATTTTAAATTATTATTCAATGCTTCAAAATAATAATTTCTTTACTCAATACATTATAATTTTTATAAACTATCACATTTCACAATGAAAAAAATATTATGATAATTGCTGCATTTTCAATGAATTCTATCAGGAGTCCAAACAGTTTAGAAGTTTAAACTATTATCACTACTGCAAGATATATAATTAATTGCACTTCATAGTGAATTAAGAGGTCATTAACTAATCAAGAAACTCTATGAGATTTGTGAAAGGAATAATTAAGTTCAAGAACACCCGAATTTTCTTTAACAGGAAGTTTGAAAAAATAAAAGAGACTGAGTCACTCACTAAGGTCCCTGTCTTTGTTTCTAGACTTCAGCTTCTGTGCGATATCATTACAAAATCCAAATGGATCACAGAGTTTGAGACCTTATTTGATAAAGTGGCAGCCACCCCTTATATTTGATACTAGATATGTCAGAATATTCTGTTACTTTCATATTGTTATTTAATCACTAAATATATACCTACATACTGACAAAATGGTGCATAAAAATTGTACATTAAATTATTCACACAAGATTGCTTGTGATTCGGCTAATGAGTAATATTAGGTCAAAGAATAAATCATTGACCCATATCTATCAATTTAAGGACATCACAGTTATCAAACTGAGGGTTAAGTTGGTCTTCTAAAACTACATAATGTGAGAAATTATCACATGAAAAAAGATTCATATTCCAAAATTATGGAAGCATGCTTTATGCTCTATTATAATATTTTAAAAGTTGGTTGCCATTTTCTTGTGCTCAGTGATGCAGATATTTTGTCAGGAGATACTGGAGTCTGACGGCGAGATCCACTGACCAGCTCTGTCCATTACTCACAGCCTAGCCTTGCGTTTCAAACTTTTAAACAGCATTTTTACCATATTGCAATGTATACTTGTTAATTGTTTACATTGGAGGGTCATTTTTAACATTTAAATGTTTTCACTGTTTTACATAAATGAGATAAAAGTTTTGTTTCATTATGAAGCTCTTCTTTGTCATGTGAAATGGAGGAGTAGATTTTACCAAGTCAATTCATGAGCTAATTTAGTCAGACTTGAGTTTAGGACACGAGTCTTACATAAGAACTTTCCTTACGAATGCCACACGGGGTCAGTACTGTGTACTCTTTGGTTTTCAATGTAGGGAGATCACTCCCTACTCAACCATTATTAACTATTACTAACCTTCTTCAATACAGTTAAGGAAAAATATCAACCTTGACAAGGTCCCTCACAAAACTACAATAATGCACCACTACCAGAGGTGGTAAGACAGACAAAATGTGATGCTGACATCTGGAGAAACCTGAGTAGCTTTTAGCAGAGGTCTCCACTTGGGCAGAAAGAGGGTCGCTGAATTAAAGTGTTGAAAATAGATTGGAAGGTGTTCAAGAAATAATAGGGATAAGATATTTAAATATAGATTTTAAGTAGAGAGGTTAAGAGATAGAGAAGTGATTGAGAAATTGGAGACACCTGGAGCGTAGGCGAAGAATCACAGTTCATTTTCTTTACAAAGTATACAGAGGCTGGGCGGTGGTGGCACACGCCTTTAATCCCAGCACTCGGGAGGCAGAGGCAGGAGGATCTCTGTGAGTTCGAGACCAGCCTGATCTACAAGAGCTAGTTCCAGGACAGGCTCCAAAGCCACAGAGAAACCCTGTCTCGAAAAACCAAGAAATTATATATATATATACACACACACACACACACACACACATAGGACTTGGATGGATTTTAAAGCTATTATCTTCAATGGGTTATTGAGAAACATAGATGAGGTCATAAAGTGGGGTTTGAGGAGACAGCTTGCAAGATTATAGTTAGTAAGGTAATTTGTAGATCGTGGGGATCCAGGAAGTTAATATGTCACCACTGCTTAAAAAGTCAGTTGAGTAGTTTCTGATATTCCCAGAAAGTAACTGGAAATAAGAACTCCCTAGCCCTACCGAAGGTACATACACTCAGGCCTCAAGCTATGTTCATTGCTATAATAACATAAAACACCTACATATAAAATGAGTATGTTCTTTATGTTGGCAACTAACCACCTCAGCACATGCTAATTTTCCTAGAATATTTGTTTCTAAGGAGAAGTTTTGATCAACTTTCCCAGGGCAAAGGTGGGATTCCATTCCTTTCCACTGTGCTCACAATTCCGTGTCCTTGTATCTCATCTCTCCATCTCTGCTCACAATTCCATGTCCTTGTATCTCATCTCTTCATCTCGGCTCACAATTCCATGTCCTTGTATCTCATCTCTCCATTTCTGCTCACAATTCCATGTCCTTGTATCTCATCTCTCCATCTCTGCTCACAATTCCATGTCCTTATATCTCATCTCTCCATCTCTGCTCACAATTTCATGTCCTTGTATCTCATCTCTCCATCTCGGCTCGCAATTCCATGTCCTTGTATCTCATCTCTCCATCTCTGCTCACAATTCCATGTCCTTGTATCTCATCTATCCATCTCTGCTCACAATTCCATGTCCTTGTTCTTCATCTCTCCATCTCTGCAGTTGTATCTCTTAACTTATATAATAGCTCATCAGCCTAAAATTCAACATTCTTTTTCACCAAAATGGTATTTCCTTCATCAAACTTGGTACCTTTATGTGTTTTGTTACTGAAGACCTAGAAAGAGCCTTAGTCATATACTTTATATATCATGTAGGGTGTTTCACACAGCAAATGACAAGGAAACGTCTTTCATATTGTATCAGTAGACATGGAAGTTTATTATATATGCTAGAACGCTTGTACAGATACCGTTTATACTTTTTTTGTTGTTGTTGTTTAACTTAAAAGTTCAAGGAAATCAGTGTATACTTCGTGAGTCAGAGTTTGTTCTCTTTTCAGTTCTGGTGCTAATTTACTATCTTTAGGAGTAGAAATGGAAGTGTTGGTATCACATTAAGATAAAATAATTGTGTGAGTTAGAAAGGCATTTTCTCATGACGTTCTCAAGCAAGACTATAGCATTCTGTATAAGTGACCCAAATGTCTTGTTACGTAGTAGCTTGTCGCATGCACATCATTGCATTAATCAGCAGGAGAGGAGACACATGCTCTTGAGCTGGTGTAGCCACATTACCTTGTGGGACTGCATACCAACTGACATTCATGTAAAGCACATAGTTGGATGTGTGATGTACTAGAATGGATGCCTGGATAAAATTTAAATTACGTGAATAAAAAGATCATCGAAATAGATAGTGGTGAGCTGGCATACAGTACGCAATGTGAACAACATATGGCCACATTTATAACTGGCAATTGTGAATGATAAAAAGACAGAGAAAGAGGAACTAATTTCCATCTGAATGAAGTTTCTAAATACCATTCTAGGCATTTTACCTTCTTTTACCATTCAAACCTTCGTTAAAATCAGATTTAAAATAGCAGCATGGATTTGAATTGTTAGTATTCTGAATGTGGTCAATGAGTTAAATATTTAGACATCATTATGTTTAATCATGTATTGATTAAAGTGAAAATTAAATGTTGAATACAGGTAACCAAATGGCATCAGGGTATTTGGCATGGAAGATAACCCAAGCTCCTGCCAAAGCACATAGCTTCACTGTCAATGTGGAGCGCAGCCTTGGGCCTATTCTGGCATTTGCAGTAGTTATTCCAACATGGAGCACTATGTCACACCTAGTGGGATGATAAAATACCAAAAATGTAGTCACAAAAATGAAGCTGATGTCATATTCATCATTCAAGAAGACTCTACTCAATGAAATAATGACCATTTCTAAGATATATTTTAAAAGTCATGAATAATGATAGACATCGTTTATTTAATTCTTACTTTGTGATGTTGGGGAATTTCCATAGTAATCATTACAGCTTTATGTGGGAGAAATCCAAAGTCATGGAAAACATAATAAGTGCCCAGTGCCATGCTGATGATATTGGGTGGTAGTGGTAATTCCCACAAGCAACTGTACTAGAAGAGATTCATCACTAAATACAAAGTCACTTTGAGGCTATCGTCCTTGCAAAAAGGAACAATTGTTTTCATATGAAGAACTATACTCACTAGGGACAGAAGAGTTCTATAGGCCTCGTGGCGCAACGGTAGCGCGTCTGACTCCAGAAGAGTTCTATGTGCTCATTATTTACTGTCATTATCCAGGAAGCTGTGGGCACAGCCATAGAAAACTTTTTAGTATATAATCAGCGATACTATTTTCACTTTTGTAGCACATCTTGTGCTCATTTATATAGATATATGAAAACCAAGTAAAGAAGCCTTAAAATTTCTAAACACAAAATGACTCAGCAAACAACTGAGAAAAGTTCATAGGTCACTGGCAAAACAGAAGCAATGAAGAGAATGTTATTTTCCAGTCTTACTTTTTCATAAGTACTTTTTCTTTCAGGAAAATTACTGCTTGAACTTTTAAAAACAACCAATGTGCAGCAGCAAGACTGTCATGTTCCATGACAGTAACACTTGAATAGAATACAACCAAGGAAACGAAACACTTCTCACAGGTATAATTTCAGTGACTAGCTGTAAGTTTATTAGCTGGACAACACAGAAAGACAGTGAAAACTTGTGGGGGTTTTTTTTTGTCTTCTAATTATATTTTATTCATTTCATGTTGTTGTGTACAATTTGTTAAGAGGAAAAATTATCTTCTGGTTTCACTAACAAGAAATTAGCTCCTTTGTCTCACCAGAGCATATGCTGGAAAGATTTTTCTCTGAAAGAAAACTTGAAATGTAGAAAAAGGTTCATGCCACTGAATTTCTAGAATGATCAAATGGACATTAACTATTTGATTTTCTTAATAATGTGGTCCATTTTTCCCTCTTAACTTCACATCATAAAAATATAAGGCAAATAAAATGTTCTAAGCACAAAGAACAGTCTCTCTGGGAAAATACTAAAACCATGAGTGAACAGGCGCATTTTGAGTTCTGTGGGCAGTCCTAGAAGGTCACTCCACCTGACCAAAGTTCTACACCCAGAGTTTCTCCTCCTAGAATTGATATTAATACCATCTATGTGTGTAAATGGTGATGCTTGCTAACTATTTATTTGAAAAGCACCTCAACATAAAGTCAGCC
>JAQHUG010000038.1:3942874-3961518 GCA_028555095.1 Dicrostonyx torquatus | reverse complement strand
GAAATGAAAATCAAAACAACTCTGAGATTCTATCTGACACCTGTAAGAATGGCCAAGATCAAAAACACTGATGACAACTGATGCTGGAGAGGTTGTGTGCAAAAGGAAACACTTCTGCATTGCTGATGGGAATTAAAGCTGGTACAAACCCTTTGGCAATTTCTCAGAAAATTAGGAAACAACCTTCCTCAAGACCCAATAATACCACTTTTGAGTATATAGCCAAAGGATGCTCAATCATGCCACAAGGACATGTGCTCAACTATGTTCATAGCAGCTTTGTTTGCACAGTCAGAACCTGGAAACAACCTAAATTCCCCTCGATCAAAGAATGGATTTTAAAAAAATGTGGTACATTTACACAATGGAGTACTACACAGCAGGAAAAAATAACGACAGCTTGAATTTTGCGGGAAAATGGATGGAACTAGAAAACATTATTTTGAGTGAGGTAACCCAGACACAGAAAGACAATTGTCACATGTACTTACTCGTAGGTGGTTTTTAAACATAAAGTAAAGAAAGCCAGGCTACAAACCACAGTCCCAGAGAACTCAGACAACAATACGGACACTAAGAGAGACTTACACACATCTAATCTACATGGGAAGTAGAAAGTAGAAAAAGACAAGATCTCCTGAGTAAATTGGGAACATGGGAACTTTGAAAAAGAGTTGAAGGAAGGAGAGGAGAGACAGGGAGGGGAGCAGAGAAAAATGTAGAGCTTAATAAATATCATGGAAAAAACAAAAAAACAAACAAACAAAACAAAACAAAAGCAAAGCACTGTGGTATGAAAAGGAGCTCTTCAGAATTTACATCCCATAAACCTGGAGTAATCATAGACCCTTGGGCAAACGTCTTGACATTTCTGTGCTAAGAACTATAGGGAAACAAACTGGTGTACAATAAAACTAAAGGCAGTGCTCACCTTGATGAAGAATCTCTCTATGCTGCTGGCATGAATTTGAAATCCGCACAACTTGAAATATGATTTAATTGTTGCCAGTAACTGCATAGTTGATTCATGACAACCTTCCTAAGTAGTCCTTGTCAAATTTTGATTTACAGAGACAATAAAAGAGAAAATAAAAATATGTTTAAAATTGAAACCTATCTTAAAATGTAGGCTTATACATAATGTTATAATATACAGAATTACTTTCTAAGAACAAAAAAAAAGCAATATCACCAAGCTCAGTATTATTCAGGGGCCAATAATATAAGAGGTCAGAAGAACATCTCAAGGGTGTGGATTTTCCCTGTCACCCAACAGGGCTCTTGCTCATTCTCTTCTCTCTCCATGTTTCTTATATTTGAATACATTTAGTTTTCCACATAATTTCAGTTAAGTCTCCGTAATTGAAACTTAAATTGAATTTAAATAATGTGACATTAGAAATATCTGAATATGAAAAGCTACTCTATTTTAATGCTGCAATACTATTTCTGACACATTATTTTTCTCCAACATCATTAAAAAGCTCATCAAATGCATGGTGTTTAATAAGGGCTCCTAAATTTGAGTTAGTAACTTCAGAAAAGAACTGGAAATGGGTCACGTTAAGCTTTTCAGGTAGAAGTTCACAGGAGGTGACAGAATTTTTTTGTTTCAAGAAGTACGTATTGGAAAAATTCATGATCTTAAACAGTATTTTTAACAACTGCTAGATATAACATGTAGTTGTGCATCAGTTATTCATATTTATGAGTATGGTAGCATAAATTCGGGAAAATTAAAAGCATATTACATAAAAAATTCCATTTAGGAATTGTTATAATTTCCATGAGAGATTTAGTAATTATTATTAGTAAATTTAATACCTTATATGTAAGGCACTTATTACATAAGTAAGAGCCAGTCCTTCCCTTTAATTAATTACTGTTTTATTCAAAGGTATAGACTGGTAATGATGCATTGCAGCTTGCTCATTTTTGTAACTTGATGAGTGTGGAAGAGTAGAAGGAATTCTTAAACCCACTCGACAGGGCAGGAAACGCTTGGGTGACTGCTCCTAAGTCACATTCTAATGGCGCTTTAGTAAGGCATACGGGTAAGACAAACGGGGGCAGCTCTGGGAGAGGTGACCAGTGACTCATCGTCAAAGGATTATTATGAAATGCTAGAGTTGTTGGCCTTCATCTTGTGTGTGGTCGATGTTGGAGAACGCCATTGAGATGTTTTCGAGATCTCCCTTTTGGCTGAGCAGATCTCCCAGAGCAGAGCACGGAGAAGCACAGACATTAGAGAGCACCCAGAAACTGAACGGACTCCAGACTCCAAATACAACACTAGCAGAAGTCTCAAGCAGCTAGCTGTACATCACTGTCCTTTGATTCAGGGAAGAAAATTCACCACAGCATTCTGCCACTGAGGTCTGTTCTTAAAGTAAAAAGTGATACTTTTCAAAGTCCTCTATGTTCCATTTAAGTGTTACGGTGTCCACTTTAAGGGACAAGAAGTGGCTGAGGTCCTGAAGTTTGGGATTCTACAAGTCATTCTTAGTAATGCCTTAAGCACATGGGACATTCCGTGAAGTACCGCTCTGCGTATCCTTTGAAGGCCTAATAGAGTTCAATTAGTGCTACTAAACAAGTCACAGTCTTCAGAACCTTTCCACACAACAAAAATATCACTCATTCAAGTGGTGTGATATAATATCAACTACTGGAAGGTTTAGGTAATGGGATCACTAGTATGAGACCAAACGGGGCTACAAAGTAAATTAAAAGTCACCCTAAACTACACACTGAACCCTTGTCTTAAATAAATATTAAAAACCTTTAGAAACTTTGGTCATTCCATTGAAGATGAGGGAATGAAGTCATGGATGCTGTCACTAGTGGGGAATGTCCCATGCATTTTCTTCCTTTGATTCATCATGCTGCCAGCTCAGGGTAACTGAGGTGGATCTGATATTGAAAAATAAAAGAACATAAAATTCATTTATGGAAGGAAATGCCAAAATTAAGATATTGCATTTAATATAAATGAATATAATATGAAATTTATAATAGTGTTACCTGAAAATAAATTACTTAATCTCATTAAATGAGGTAACCAACATAATGACTTTTAAATTCACAAAGATTAACTTCTCATGTAAAAAAGAAGAAAGTTGTAAAGTAGGAATCCTTAAATTAAAACTTAAAGTGACTAGACGTTTTTGACAACTGCTAAAATAGGGTCACGTTTGACAGTGAGTCTGTGAAACTTACTCGAGAGGAAATTTCAAGCAGGAAGCCACAATGCTTCTAAACTGAATTTGAAGAAAACTTGTTTAGAACAGAGAGAAAATGAGTCCCTAAAGACTTGGTGCATCTTTATATGAAAATACAGAGATGCTTAGAGAAAGAAAGAATATCTAGAAGTGGATCAGTACAGAGTGTCTTGCAAATGTGTTCAAAGTGATAGCTTAGATTGATGTGGAGGAGTAGTGGGGAACTCAATTCAAAATACGGAGACCATAGGTTTTAAAGTCCTTTGAACTTAGGAGCTAAGGAAATTGAATTTTCTAATAAGAATTTTTTGAAGAAAGAATGAAGAGTGTAAAAATATCAGAGCCCTCTTTCCTAAGAAGTCAAAAGCTGGGATCCACTTTCATCCTATCGTTTCCTTAGCTGATGATGCTAAAGCCACAGAAGGAAAGCAAATTGCGGTGGGGAGGCTGGTCATAGGGGAGACCACGTATTGAGCAAGTCCCTTCTAAGGGTGACTATGTAATTTTTGACAGTATGCCCTGACGTCCTCTTGAGCCAGGTCAGTTCTCTTCTTATGTAGAGAATGACAAAGCAAGGGTAACAGAGCTAATGTTCAAGGTGCACCAGCAAAACAATTGGTTGAGCATTCATTCACCCGTGTGTTCTAAGGGCTCACGTACTGACAAACAGTTAAACAGGCAACAAAAGAAATTGTCATAAATACATATAGAAAAAAAGAGGTGACTGATTTTCAGGTCTGATCTTGATAGTATCTCAGATTTGTGGAGGTTTGAAAAACACCCATCAGGAGTGAGATACAGTGGTAAATCATTTTGGACACATGCTGGTATTTCTGTCTTTCACCAAGGAGGCATGAGTTCTCATATTCCTCATCCAATATGCTAATAATAGAACCCAAAATCATGAAGTAATATCTAGGAACATGGAGAAGTAAGAGAGGATTGTCATTTGCAGTACACCTCAGAGCCCACCCACCAGCATTCATTGTGGGCACAGAACAGGAAGCCCTTTTCACAGGATGTCTCACAGTTTAGCAGTCAAATGAAAGAGGGGATAAGCTGTTATTAACTTCTAGATTATTACACACACACACACACACACACACACACACACACACACACACACACACTGGAGATGAAGAAAGAGCTAGAGATGGGGATACTATTAATGTTTTCTAACTTGGAATTTTGGACAATTCAAAAGAATACACTTCTGTTAACAAGCTTGAGAGGCTTCTAAAATAACTGTTGGATTGACCAGAGTAGGTCTTATTTTCCTTTGAAGTCAGTCTGTAAAAACCAGGAGAGGCTGAAGTTTCTTAAATGCACAGATAATAACACTCATCAGAAGAAAGGAAAAAAAGAACTACAATTAACTTCAAAGAAGAGTACGAATTATCTGAAAAGTAGACCAAAATATTAGTTTTAAAGAAACACGATGAACTATGATTGCAAGGACACAGCGGGAAAACATAACGTAGTAAGGAAGATGGTGTAGGGGGGAAGCCTAGTTAGTAAAATGGACAGATAGAGACAAATTCCTGTTTCTACAGTATTCTCACACTCAGTCAAATGAAAATTGAAGCACAAGCTATTAAACTGCATGGAATGTAGGAAAACCAGTGTTAGAATTTACATGGGTAAGTGACTACAATGAAGAGACCCATACACTTTACAACCAAGCTCTATTCTATAATAAATAGAGCTAGTAAAAGAAACCAAAAGACAGAGATTATGGTTGGTAAAAAGATAATAAATATGAAGGTAAAAACATGCAAAGAAGGCAATATTAAAAAAATGCAACAGTCAGTAATGTTGAAGGGGAGATTTTTAAATCTTAAAAAGAAAAATTTAAATTCATCTTAAGATGGTAGACTGTACGCTGAGTTACATGAACCAGTGAGAAAATCACACCAAGTAAAAGTTTGAAGTTTCTTCTATTTGAAGAAGAAAGAGGCAGTGATGAATAACATCACAAAGTCTGTAATAGAATCAGTGCAAAGGGCAGAGAAAAAGATGGTGATGTAGGTTGGAAGAGCCAAGCTTAATGGAGATACGGCTAGTCTCTGTCTGACAGAGAAAGGGAAAACAAGGAAAGCTGTCAAATGATCCATACAATAAACATACCTGAAAAGTGATGTATGATAGGCTCTTGGAGACACGGATATGGCAGTTGGTGAGTGCCCGTGTTTACTTATATCTGTAAATAAAATGTTCTTGTACATATCTGTCCAAATTTGACTTGGAGTTTTGCTTCTCTTTGTTTTGGTTATGAGACGAATAACTAAGAGGAGTGAGCACAAAGGATATATATATATCACAGGATAAAGTGCTTGCTTCGAATGCACAAGGTCCAGAGTTTGCTCTCTGACATTGCTAAATCCAGAAGGATGAACTATGTACCTTTTCACAGGTAGCTATAATTTTAAAAATATATCTGCAATGTATTATGTTATAGATGTTTCAGTAAATATCTTATTCGGCATTTTAAAGAAACAATGAACATAGATTGGATTTGGATGGATGAGAAAAAAAATTTATCTTGTTGACTGTTCACTGAATCTGCTTCACATAGCTCCGGGCACTTGACAGACACTGAAAAAAATTGCATGCTTAATGAACAAACACATTCCAGCAGATGCTCACATATAATTTCATGTCAACAGGACTAATGCATAAAAGAGTAGCAATTTTGTGAAGAAGTCCACCAAAATCTATGATTCTGATCAGATGTGCAGCCTTTATATTGTGAACTCTGCTGAATTTAAATCACTTCCCTGGGAAAAATCATAAGTCAATATATACATAATTTTAATTTTAATGGAAAAGAGCACAGCTACTGAGTGCGGTGATGACGTATGAGTCTATAATAGCAAAATCTTTAACTGAGAAATAAAACTATACCTTACCAACATGTATCATTATCAATATTATTATCACTAATAGTCTTCCATGATGTTGCTTGAAAGAATGCGTCTACATGTCCATAATGAACCCTCAAATGTTATTGATATTTTTGTGTATCTCAAACATTAACAAGATTTTTTTATCAATGTACATCTTATCTTAATTGTTCTATGATATCTAAATGACTAATATTATCTGCATGGGAATGGGAATTTATGATTTATGGGCCAGTAGAGTCATTTAAAAATATAACTAACAAAAACGAGAAGATCAAAATTCTGAAATAGTTAAGGACACAGAATGACACCCATAACAATAGACCCTTTCTGACAATACTCATTCATTTCTTAATTGTATGGTTTAACAGAAAGCAAGCAGAATTTAATAAAGATCTCTTTTGTGAGGTAAAGATATAATATGAATGAATTTTTAAACTAAATTATTGGATATTTATGTGCTTTGAAAATGGAATCATGAATAACTATTTAGTTACTTATATTTTATTTGTAGAAAAAATGTTCACACAGAATTATAAGGATGATTGAAATAATAAATATATTTTATTACTCATATTTAGTTACTAAGCAAAACAAATGCCCACTAAGTAGAGTTTGACAAGTTAAGTTTTTAACTTTTGCACATATTTATAAATGTAGATGATCATATGTGTTGTTGTACATAATTAGTGAGACTGAAGACAAGACAATGATAATTTTAAACATTTATTTAATAGTTGATTAATAAATATGCTAATAGCTTTTGTATAAATGGTTACTGTATCACAAATTTTGACTTATAGTTTTTAAAACTTTAAAATGTTATAAAATCATTTATCATTCTATAAAAGGCACTCTTTGAAGTCTTATCATTTATCTTTTTCTGGGTTATAGAACACATGATACAATGTTCAGTCACAACTCCACTCACCTACACACCATAAAAGAAACACAAGCTATGCCATGGTGCGCAGTGCAACCGAGCTACAGACTTTCCTAGGTAAGCTGATTAAAGCCCTGGGGAAATACAAGCTAAGTAAATTCATTTGGATGTCACCTTAATGTAAGTGGACGAGCATCACTATTGCTATGTATTTCCTATTCTGTCACCAAGATGGGGCACTCAGGAAGAACGTATGTGGAAGTCCATTAGCAATCCTCTAACAGTCTAACAAAGTAATATTCGTTGTGTCCAAGTGGAAAGCTAGGAAAAAAATCAATTTGATTCGACCAATACCAAATACACTTTCAATGAAATTATTTAATAATGTTAAAGTAGTCTTCAATTTCTTTATGAATTTAAGTTATTTTGAGACTCCCGTCCCATGCCATCTCTCCACTCCCACTAAATTTCAAGTCTGTTCTTTAATTATTATAATTATTACCAATATAGATATGTATTTTACATATATATATTGCACATGCATACAAATATACAATTAATTTATAAATACAGTCTGCTACATTGCATTAGTGTTGTTCATATCACTTGAGATTACTTGGCTTATCATGTTACTTAACCCTGAAGATGACTGATTCTCTCTCTCCCATAAGACATCAATTGCCTATAGCTTTTCATCTAAGTGGTAGGGTCTCTCCTCCATCCAGTTTGTTATGTCCACTGGTGTTGTCATTTTTAGGTCTTTTTCTATAAGCAAATTGTTGAAATTTCATGGGTTAATCCATATCATTTTTTGTCAATGATATAAGGTGCTATCTGGCTCTTGACAATCTTTCTACCCCTCTTCTGTGATGTTCTCTGAAGCTTAAGTGTTGTACTGTAGGTAGATACATCAGGTGGTTCTCAGAACAACCACCATTTATTCTCTAGTTTGTCAAGTTCTAGATTTCTGTAAAGCTTTCCATCTGTTCCTTTGATGAGATGTGAGAGCTTCTCTTATCTTTGGGTATGAGGACAGTCATTTATAATGCAGCTGGACTGTAGACTGGTTTAGGAAAGTAACACGTGTAGCCTCTCCTTTACAGACCACTGTCTCATCAGCAGCTGGTATTTGGCTAGGTTTGCACTGCTTTCTATTCGGAAGCCTTGGGTCTAATATGATAGCTATTGATATACCCCCAAGATGTGAGTACCACTCTTGTACCTTTTCAGATATGATAGAGTTCAAGTCACACATCCTACGTGATTCAGATCTGGCTCAGTTGATCCAGTTCCTCTGTAGAGCATGTGTCTTCAACAATCATGTCTTACCATTAATTTATGGAAGGCAACCAGAAACAATAGCAATAGCATTGTCTCTTGAACTGTCCTGACCAACAACTTGGAAGGAAGTTCTGGGGTCTGGCAGTAGGATTCTTGTTAGATAATATATGGTTTTTCAGAGGGTACCATCATTCCAGTGAAATAAATACAAACACACTTGCATATATTATATATAATTTAGAGTAAATTATATATAATGATTCCTTATATCTTTTTTAAACTACTTAGCATAATTTATTCCTCCTCCCTACTTCATTTTTTGCATTGCCCTCGCTTTCCATTCCCCAGTTAGAGATTTTCAACTGATTTTCCATTTCCTCTTTTATAACACTTTGGCCTGCTGTACTTCTCTCTAAAACTCCCCTCCCCACCCAACACACACATCCATTTTTCCTCTATTGTCTTCCTGAAATCTTTGTTTGCTCCAGGTTATTTATGAACGCACATCTAAATATTTGACACTAAAATCCACAAATAAGAAAGAACATGCAACACTTGTCTCTCAATGCCTGGGTGTCCTCAGTATAGTATTTTATGATTACGTCCATTCGCCTGCACATTTTATGGTTTCATTTTTTCTTCACAGCTAAATAGTATTATCATGTATACCTAACACAATTTTATTGTAAACTCATTGGCTGGAGAACGTTTCACTGCCTAGCATTTGTAATAGAGAGGCAGTGAACAGGGTTGGGCAATTACCTGTGGAGTAGAATTTTTAGGCTTTCAGGCATGCGTCAAGTGGTTGCAAAACTGGTATAACAAAGGGCTATACCCTATTTCAAGCCATCAACACTGAATGAGGATTCCCCTTTCACCACACTTTTGCCAGCATTTATTGCAAGTGTTTTATTGATATTAACCATCCTTAATGGTGTAAGACAAACCTCATGTTAGTTTTTAATTATCATTTCTCTATTCTTTTTAGGATTTATTTATTTAAAAAATATATTTTCTCATTTTACATACCAATCCCAATTCTCACTCCCTCCCCTCCTCTCTCTGTCTCCTTCTGCCTTCCCTCCCACCCTAGGCCCATCCACTCCTCAGAGAGGCTAAGGGTTCCCATAAGAAGGTACCAAAGTCTAGCACATTGCTTTGAGGCAGGACCAAGGCCCTCCCTGCTATATCTAGGCTGATCAAGGTATCCCTCCAAAGAGAATGGGTTCCTAAAAGCAAGTACAAGCAGTAGGGATAAATCCTGGTCCCACCACCATTGGGCCTTCAGTCTGCCCCAGCCATACAAAGTGTCACCCACATTCAGAGGGTCTAGTTTGGTCCTATGCTGGTTCCTATCTGGCAGCTCTCGGTTGTTGTAATCTTTGGAGATGTATCCTAACAATTTTTTTAATTCTATGTTAAATCCACGCCAAGTGTTTTAATTGACTTGACTTTTTATTTTCTTGACTTTTGTGTTTGGAGACTTCATATATTCCCGGATATTAATCTTCCATCAGAGGTATAACTTGCAATACATCATCTACCGTCATACAGATTCCAGAGGACAGGATTAGTTTTAACATGGTGTCCATAGAAAGAGTATATCATAAAAAAAATACCTTGAAGAGTCTTAATCAGTATTAAAATTCTTCAAAAGCCTGAGATGTAATGTGGGATGTATTTCTTGAGTAAGCACTTTTATTTTGTTCATGTTTTAAACTTTTCTTCTTCTCTCAAACATTTCATCCTGATCTGCTTTCCCCCTCCCTCCACACTTCTGCTCCCTTTGCTCAACTCAACACTCCTCAGGATCCACTCCTCTTCCTTTACCCTTCATATAAGAAAAGGAAGGGAGGGAGGGAGAGAGAGACAGAGACAGAGAGAAGCAGGCCTCCCTGGGACCTCCACCAAGCAAGACCTAACAAGATACAATAAGACTGGGCACAAAGTCGTTAATGATATTATGCCATGTTTCTTCTTTGTTTACTAAAACAGTCTGTTCTGTTTACAGAACTGATACATTTGGGAAGAAATGGCCTCTGTGATAGAGATTTTTAAGTACTGAATAGATCACATTGTTAAGCAATGTTTGCATCAATTACACTGTTCTTGGTAGAAGAAAATTTTCTCCAAATGGAAAATATAATTTGTTCAATATTAGCCTAAACTGTTTTGCACAGTGTATACATTTTTAAAGTTGCAGGAAATAAATTAAAGCAGGTATATTTGGATTTGAATTTCATCATAATTTGCATAAGTCATAGATGCTACTTTGGAACATAATGACTATACTTATTGACACTAATCATATTTCATGAATGTCAGTCTCATCACTTTAGAGATGTGCCTTTCAACAATTAAATATTAGCATTTCAGTTTGAAATCATAAGAACATAAATCTTTAATGAATATTTTTAAGCAATATGTTTACTTGAAATGTGTCTTGCTTACTGCTTTCAGTCCCACAAATTGCTCGGCAAAATGCACATTTTAATCACTATAAAAGCAGCACTTGCTTTCCGTGCAGTTAAGTGGCATTACTTTATAATTCATAGGGAAAATTTAATGATTAGTGTTAGTGCCTGCAGTGGTTCCAAAAATACCTTGGCCTCTAGAATGACCTGCAATTATCCAGATATTTGAGGACTACAATGAATAAAGTATATATAATTTCATCCTGATACTGTTCATGGTAGGCAGATACACAGTAGATGGAAGACATAAACAGAGAGGTAGGTTTTTAGATAGATAGATGATTCGGGTTTTAAAATCTTGTTTATAAGTTTTGAAATTTTAGGTTATATAATAACTTGAAAACCAGCAAGCAGCATAGTTTGATGAATGGCATTAAAAATGAATGGAAGTTCTCAAAAATGATAACCAGGGAAAGTCAACAGATGTGAAAAGTTTTAAGTTATCCATTATATTTTTTTGCTTATTCCATTTCTTTTTAATTTTCTTCTTTCTCAAAAACGTCAACACTTATACATGCACTAAAATTTGCTAAGCTGTGCACTAGAAAATATCCATTATATTTTTGCAACTGCTAAGGAAAATAAATAGGAGTAACCCAAAATGACTGACTCATAGAATTTTTTAATAAGAAAGTTCTGCTTTCTGATTATGACTTTGTCAAATAAAGTAAGCAGTAAGCTTATCCCTAAATAGACTAGTAATTTATGATATAAAGATAACATGACTATAATTTTCGTATAACTAAAGATGTTTGACCTCAAACAGTAATAACACTGAACGCTGTTTTACATATCTTTTCCCTCCCCACATTTCCGCCTACCATCATGCCCTCCATCCTTTAGGTCTTTGTTTTTTAAAACCATTGAGTCCATTTACTGTTGTTAATTTGTACACAGATTTAGGAAAACTAATTGTACATGGATCCTGGTCTCAAGTCCTATTCCATTAAAAGCAAATCTGAATAACATTTCAATCACTTATTTTAAGTTATTTCTCTGGAAATGTATAAATTTCTCTGTAAATGTGCAAGAAGTTAACCGGGGCATATAGGTATCATGTTTTCCTGTTGGTCCTATTGTCCTTAACCATTCTTACATTCTGTAAAAAAAAAAAAAGTGGTGAAGAAAATAGTGTGTAGATTGAAGCCATTTTAAATATGGGTCATTGTTCAAAGATCACAAGGAGCTGGGATGTGGACCTTTGCAAAAATAAATGTTCCCAATAATATTCTTTGTCACTCTCCCTCTAATCTCCTGTAACTACAAACAATTTTCAATTTCTAAAAATAGTTACTTCAAGAGTGTTTGTATAAATAAGATCATGGAGCAGGTGACCATTTAAGACTAGATTTTCCTTTTAGAACAGAGTTTTCAACAATGCAGAGTGTTAATTTTTGTACATTCTCTTGAGATTTATGCATGTCTAATATATTAAAATCTTAGTAATTATGTGCACATGGAATTAACAAAATAGTTACTGCCCATTATGATTTGTAAATTCCCCACACACTATGATTTTTAAAGTAACTCTATATCTTAAATGGTATGCCAACTTCATCTTTTTAAAATTTATTGATATGAAAGGATGGAAGGCAGAGTCCAAAAGTCATGCATCCTAAATGGAAATTCTGCATTGTAGATAAACATATGTAAGATTTTTATTGAATCTATTCAAAATGAATTTAAAAGATATAAGTTAAATATAGTTCTAAAATGTGCTGTTATAGAGGTATGCATGATTATTCCCTGGGTACGATCTTCACGGTTAGGAAATTACATACCTGGTAACGATTTTGGAATATAAGATCATGATCTCTAGAGTCCATCAGTTTTAAAGGCATTTGCATAGCACATATTAAAATAACATCTGGCATTAGTGTAAAATGTGTCAGTATGTAATGATAGTAACAGTTACTAGCTGAGTGTTCTAGCGTTGTGAATTCTGAGGGATTATGTGGAATCAGGAAACAGTTTCCTTGGAAATATAACCCAAAGTAAATCATGTCTATATCCAAAATAACACAAAAAAGCATAACATTTATTTTGCATTTTCTTAAAAGGAAATTTCCTCAGCACATATGTTAGCATTTCACTGAGGGTCCTGTTAAAGTTGCCCTGGCATTTCTGTTTATCTGAATAGAGTTTCGCTACCTCACACATTTGGCACATCATAAAATACCGTACTAACTTTCCCAGCAGAGTCTGTATGATTCAGAAGATATATTTGGTACAAGGTAATACATTACTCAATAAGCAAATAGTACAACCAATATGACAGAATTGGTTTAGTAGGAATATTTATCAAAGCGGTGGAAGTCAAAGGTGTTAATATATTTCTAGACATACTAGTCACTAAATATTGTTTGCCTCCTTCTTCAAGAATAAAACTGAGTCCTAAGCCATCCTCCTTTGAATTTCTATCACATCTCATCATTTTTGTACTAACCCATGCTAATATACCCAGTGTGCTCCAATATAAAAGGGTACTATGTTTATTTTCTACTTGTATTTTAATATGTTACTTCTAAACTTTTATCAGTCAAATTCTATCTATACTATGATAATGACCCATGTAATTATCTTAGTGTAGATTGAAATATTTTTCTATAACATGAATTCATACTCTTCAGAACAAAATGTGAAATTTTGGTAGTGAATCTCTAATGGAAATTTCACTGATGAAACTTTGCTAAAGACTGATATCTGTAACCCAATACCATGACAGGAGCTTTTATTGTGTGACCACCTTTATGTCTGACTTATCATCAAAATCTTATATTCAGCATTTCAAATGAGATTGGGACTTTACAGACAAATTTCAAATTAAACTGAGGAAAATTAAGTTTCTAATTTGAAAACATCATCTGTGAATGGAGAATATTTTTAAGAGAATGTAAGTAACTAACTACAGACAGTCTCGTGTCCTCAGAGAAAGTGGTGCTTTTTAACCTTCACAGTAAACAAACTTGAAAACGAACAAATTTGGTAAAGCCTGTGAAGAGTCCTCCAATCAACTGTGTGTTTGTTAAACCAACAAAATTAAGAAGTCAACTAAATACATGGATCTTTACAGAAAAGGAAGACCTTATGCATAAAATCACCAAATTGTAAACAAGTAATTCAAAATGTTTTGGATAACTAATAACATTAGCATCTGAGTATTAATAAAAATAGACTAGGGATATGAAAATTAAATCTGAGTGCCTTACTTTGACCTGTGCACAACTTTTATTACAAATACTATCTATTAAACGATATATATAGTAATTAGTGTACATTTACTGCTTTAAGTCTTATTAAGTTTCTATCAACAGTTAGGCAAGGTATATGCTATCTCCTATTTAAATCCCTGATTTGGAAACACACAACATAGAAGATGATAGACATTTGCATATACAGATTCCTCTTGTCTGATAATTATTTATTGAAAGATGGAAATATGTTCGTCCTTTGTAGAACCTGAGCAGTGTGTGAGACTGTGCTTCTCTTTGTCCATATGTGACAATAAGAAATGATTCTGTTCCATAAAAAAAGCAGGAATGATGCATCAACACAATTTCAAGAAATAGTTATTTATCTAGACTAATTAAGAATAAGTAAAATACTACCAGTGTTCCTCATATCCTTTCTGTTAAAAAGTAAAACAGTAAAACATCTCTTCATTCTCTGTGTCATATTATCAAGCTGTAAGGAAGACAGAAAACTTTGTCACTTGTTACAGAAGAAATGAAAATGGAGGCATTATACAAAACTAAATAAAACAGAAACAAAAGAACAAATATTGTATGATTTTATTAAATGTGAAGACTGAAGAAGCTAGACCGCTCTAAACCAAAGGCAGGATGTTGGTTACCAGGTACTGACTGGGGAGATGGGATGAGAGAAGGGGTTGGTATGTGATCAGGTACAAAATTTTCATTAGTCATAAATAAATTCTGGAGATTTCAAAGCATGGTGAGAGATCAGGTAGCATATGAGGCATCAGGGTATTTCTAGGATAGTAGATTTTGAATATTACTCCTACAAAACATGGTAACCCTATGAGATAAGGCAACTTTAATTACCTTGATTTAGCCATTCCACATGTATTCGTATATATTTCATGTTGTACCACATAAATTTATATACACGTTCACATGTCACTGAAAAAAAATTTTGAACCAAGTATTTCTTTATGGAATGAAAGGACTGATTTATGATGGACTTCCCCAGGGTTTCCTCGTGAGCATATTCTCTCCTTGGCCCTCCTACAGTGTCCTAATTTAACTCTTTTTCCCCCATCATTTCCTTTAGTTCTCTCTTTATATCACTGAATTATATGTCCCTTTCAGATGGAATATACAATTGCATTTGAAAATACTCATTGATATTTTGTATAAGCTATCTAGTAATTCTAAGAAATCTAAAAATCATGTTGGTCCATACTTCACTAAGTGCCTCCTTCGAAAAGAAGAGTGAGCTTACACAACTGACATAAAGAGGACACTCAATCTAATAGTGAAGAAAATAAAACTTGTTACTGAATTTTTAACTCAATTCTGAAAACATATATAGCATTTACATTGTCAAGACACCTTGGCAAATGTGTCATGCCAACATCAGACGTTATATATTCTACCCAAACATATGGAAAACCAAATAGCATCTTCATTCAAAAAACACAAATTAAATTATTCTGTGTGATCTGACATTGGATGCTGATATTATACTATCATAATGTAACTTTCCCTTTGCCTTTTTTCTATTGAGTGTTTATGTAGTTAAGGTATTCAATGAAAAAGACTCACTTTGCCCTTACTCTAAGTAATAATAAATTGTGGAATCTAAGTTGGTTAGTTATATGATACTACTTTGTGAGTCTCTCTTTTCCTTACTGGTGATCTGTGCATTTTTCCTGATACCATAGCTTTTTTAGTGCTGTAGTTTTGGAGGGTATTTTGAAGTCTGTCACCTTAATGCCTCAAGGTTTGATTTTTATTCATTAAGCCTTTTTTTCTTTGGTTTTACTACTTAATAATTTGGAGACATTATATAATCTTGAGAATTCACTTTGGTTTTTCTTTCCCTAGTTCTAGAAAAATGTCATTGACATTTTGACAGAGATTTAATAGGACATTATAACAATATTAATCTTTTTGAATGCCATAAACACAGAATATCTGTTGTAGGAGGCTGTTGTTTGTTTCCCTGCCACCCAAAATAACCACACAGAAACTGTATTAATTAAATCACTGCTTAGCCCATTAGCTCTAGTTTCTTATTGGCTAGCTCTTACATCTTCATTTAACCCATCTCCATTAATCTCTGTATCACCATGTGGCAGTGGCTTACCAGATAAAATTCCACCTGGCGTCTGTTTCTGACGGTGCTACCTGGCTTCCCTCTGACTCTGCCTCCTTTCTCCAAGGCATTCAGTTTAGTTTTCCCCGCCTACCTAAGTTCTGCCCTGTCAAAAGACCAAGGCTGTTTCTTTATCAACCGATGGCATTCACAGCATTCAGAGAGGAATCCCACATCAAATTCCCTTCCTTTCTGTGTATCCTCTTCAATTTCTTATATTAGTAATTTATAAGTTTTTATTGAAGGGTTGTTTTACCTATTTTGACTAAATTTGTTTGAAGTTGGTTTAATTGCTGATAATGTTTTTATTGGTTTTCTGATCTCTATTTTAGAGTGTACATATTGGCCTATATAATCACATTACTGTGTTTGTATCTGGACTTTGCATCATTTGCTGAATTCACTGTTTAGCTATAATACTATGGTGGGATGGTTTGAAAGACAACAACCCCCAAAGGGAGTAGCATTATTAGTAGACGCGGCTTTGGTAGGGTAAGTGTAGCCATGTTGGAAGAAGTATGTCACTGTGGGTGTGGACTTTGAGGTCTTCACTCAAATTGCACTCAGTGTGGCACACAGTTCACTTCCTATTGACGTTGATTCAAATATAGACCACAACTCCTTCTCTGAAACCATATCTGCAGGCATGCCACTCGCCATGACGATAATGGACTAAGCATATTAACTGTGAGCCAGAAAACAAAATGTTTTCCCTTACAGGAGTTGCCATTGTCTTGATGTCATGATGTCTCTTCACAGTGGTAGAAATCCTAAGACAAATGGGTTAGGATCTTATGGGTTCTCTACCGAAAATTTCCTATCATTGGCAAATGAATGCTTTGATATTGTTTTGGTTGTCTCATTAAATATTGATGCACTTTCCTTTTTCCTTTCCTAAACTGTTCCGGGAGGGAGGTCTGAGAGTATAATAGAAGTGTTGAAAGTGTGAGTCTAATCCTGCTGCAGATCTACAGATCCATAAACGCTAACTGTTGGCTCATGGGAGGTGTCCTTTATGATGCTGAGGCAATTTCCTTATCTGCTTAATTTGCTCTGTCTGTATCATGTAAGGATGTTGGATTTCATTACATTCACTTTCTACGTTAATTGAAGGACTGATTCTGTTATGTGTATTTCAGTTCACTAGCCTGATTTGTTTCTCATTTGTGTTTATGAAGCTATCCTTGATCATGGTGAATAATCATTTTAATATTTGATTGAATTAGCTTTCTAGTATTTTCTTGAAAAATTTCAGTTTTTCCTTGTTGTGTATGTTATCGTATATCTGGTGTATATTATGCTTTCTTTTCTGAGTAATTATCAGCAATTTCCTGTGTAAATGGTTATTTATCATATACAATATACTAGATGATGGTGGTTTTGCTTGTGTATCTTTGTCTTTTGGTGAGGTGAAACATCCCAAGTAGCTCTCTGCTGGTCTATGAAGGTCCTGTTGAGAGGCAGGCTACCAATCAACTTTGTGTGACCCTATGTGTTATTGGTTTATTTTCTCCCGACTCAGCTAAATTAACTCTGGTGCCTTTAGACCTCATGCACCAGAGTGCTTGGAAAGTTTCTGTTATTTCCTGAATAACTTTCTATCCTTTGACATGCTCAAGTCCCTCTTGAACCTCATAACCCGAGTGTGTGCTGGGTCAATACTATACCGAGGCACCTAAACTGCTTCTCTCTTCTGAGATCTTTCCTCCCCCCCCCCACTTCTCCCTGGGAGCTTTTAAAAGACTGAATATTTTTTTCTCATTTGATCAATCCTGCTGTTGACGCCATAGATAATGTTTGATTTCCCTGACTATATTTTTCAGGGCAAATGTTTGAATTTTTGTTTTTAAAGATGGTTTGTCTCTCCTACTTAAGCTTAAAACTAGAATATAAATGTATTTTTTGTTTGTTCCCCTAAGCTATTTATGCTTCTTTAAAACAGATATATGGTAAATCTGAGAATGTTCCCCCTCCTGACAACCACCTGGTCTCTCTCTTGCACCTGGATTGCACTCTTGTTGAGGTCATTGTTCCCTGAACTCCTTTGAGGCTTTTTAACTAGCATGCAATGTCATATGCACTACAAAGCGTTAGATGTTTATGTAAGTCTTTCTAATCCATTTTCATTTATGTTTATCTCTCCAGAAATATTTACCAGGCTGTTTATTCCTGGAGTCTATAATTCCACTACTATAATAGCACACGACATACAGCCTGGTTCTCCAGCAGGCTGCTGTTGATGCATTCCAGTGTTTCAGGAAGAAGAGCCCCGTCAAGCTTTGGTTTGTTACAAAATGCAATTTTAGTGTCGTATTGAAATGAAGAAGAAGAATAGCTAAGGACTGTTGTTTATGGTCTGCTTTTATAGTTACTGGCCTGTGATTAGATCCTTTACTTCTCTCCCCTATTCTAGACAGAGTCACCGCAAACTGGACCTGCACTGTCAGTGTTGTGCTGTTGCTCTCAGAACAAATTCTCTACTTTCTCTTCAGTCAGATTCAGTGTAGCTGGATTTATAGTGAAGTCTTTGATCCACATGGAC
>JAQHUG010000038.1:3916811-3932639 GCA_028555095.1 Dicrostonyx torquatus | reverse complement strand
ATAACGAATCAGGCAAGATAATTATGTTGGTAAAGGATTTGCAGCTAGAATGACAATACAGAGATATCTGAACATTAATGTTTCTTTGATCCTATGCTTTGACGCCTAAAGGTAATTATTTAGTTATTTCTATGACTTCATATGTAAAATAAGTTTAATAATGATGTTTAATTTGGAACTATATTTCAAAAACAAAATTATTAATGGTTTTAATTAATAAAAATTAAGATTACAAAGCTCATATAAAGGGAATTTTAATATTTTTTAATGCTAGAGAAACTTCCTCAATACCACTTTCATTTCTGAAAAAAATTTTCCAACTTCGATATCTTGATAACACAACTTCAGACTCAATATTCAATATCCGACTCAAATCTACCTTCGGTTTCAATAATAGACAAGAAGAACCAGACACAGGAACCTAAGCCTGCTGTGCTCACAGTCAGAGTTCGTGTTATGAAAGGTTGCTTGATAAAGTCAGCAAGAGAAATTACGCATGGGGCTCCGTCCAATGTACACATGCAAGTTTCCTATTATGGGCTCTTAGCGCAACCAAAGCTCTACCTCTTAGACGGTGCACGACAATTAGGGAACACTGGTAACCGGATGACTCTCCTGGGCTTTGGCGTCCAGTCAGTTGGAGCTGCACCCTGAAATCATGGTTAGTGAATGTGTGTGTGTGTGTGTGTGTGTGTGTGTGTGTGTGTGTGTGTTGGAGGGCGGGGATGGAGAGAAAGAGAAAGAAAAAAGTAGTTCTAAAGGTATGTTATTTGTGGGAGTGGAGGTTAGACTCAATCTTAGTTGTCTTTCTTCTTTCTTTGGTAACTTTTTACCTTTTTTTTTTTCTTTTGAGGCAGCATCTCTCAGCAGGAAATAGGGCTAATCAATAAGGCTAAGGCAAGGCTGACTGGCAAGCAGGCTCTAGAATCCATTTGTCTCAGCTGATCCAGCACTGTGATTACATGTGTGAACTGTAAAATTCAGCTTTTTGTGGGCATGCTGGCGTTCCACCTCAGATCCTTTTTACTTATGCACCAGTTACCTTACCCACTGAGTCATCTCCCCAGGATTGGTTGATTATTCTGAAGACTCCCCTTGTTTTCCAGCCTTTCTAGAGTAGAGATGCTTCCATATGGTTAACATGTTTCCTGAGTAAACACGTTATTAGAATATCCAGCACGTTGTCCGGCTAAACAAAAGCTCATTTTATCAGGCAAGACATTAAAATGCTGATGGGTTATACTTTGGAAATAATGGCAGAGGCACTATTTCTCTTTGCCTATAAACAAAAAAAAAATAAAATAGTGAAGATTAAAACATAAATATCAGTTATCATTGTGAAATCTCAAAAGCACAGGCAAAATTTTTCCTTTGCATTTTTAAGTAATCAGTATTGTATAGTTTTTCATAACTGTCTATTGACATAAAGTGGTCATTTTTAGAAGCAAAATATTAACCATACATTTATAGCTTTCATTTGGATGTACTACTAATTAGAAGTTCATTGATCATTTGAATACCTAGTGACATTCTTCAATGACATTCTTCAATTATAGAAAAGAAATGAGGCTTTCATTTTGAACTTACACATAATAAACTTATTAGGATTGTGATTCACATATTCGATCTAATCTTTAGCCTTTAATCTAAATTGAATTTTAGGTATTGATTTATACCAATGAGTTACACATATGCTATTTTAGGAATAGCCCTGTTAGCAGAAATGCTAAGTGTTAATTTACATATCATTTTGAAAGAAATAAGCTTTCTTTTTAATTCTTTAGTCTCAGATATGGCTCCTAACTATACAGATGAGCAGTTTTGCCCATTCATTTCAATCATCTTGATAATAAGCATAAAGAGATAAAAGCTACCCTATTTCTTAGTCTGTATTGTTCAACCTCTACAAATGTTTCAATTACCATAATTCTGAAAAAAGTTTTCTGTCTTAAAATTCTAAGGTAATATATTCTCTTTTTTGTATTCAATTTCATTTTCTGTATTCAGACGAAGGTATCTGACAGCTGCCTTTGAATGTGTTTTGTAGGTATTTGAAAGGAGAAAAGTATAGGGTAGAAACTAAAAAAAAAAGAACAAATTTGCTTCTGACAGCCTATGATGTGATAAGAAAGAAGATATTTTGTGTATAATACGGTACTTTGATTAAAAAAAAAATACCGTGGAGCTGCAGAGGCCTCTTTATTATGTAACTTTACATTTTAAAAGTCACATGGAATTCAACATCCTGTGCACATGTTTACCAGCTTCTTGTCAAAAAAAAAAGTGTATTGATTGCAGACTAACATTAGGATTCTGGGAGCTAGAATTGCACAGAGGCTCCATCTACACAGACACGACTGTGTAGTAAGATTGTATCTCAAATACAAGTGAGTCTTGTAACCAAATAACAAGGAGCATGTTTAGAATGATGAATGTTACTCTTTGGGGTTGTATATTGACCCCGTTTTCTTTCATGGATGCTATCATGAACATGCTGTTTTGAAGCCCCTATATATAGTTGAGAAATGTTTTGGTTGCTTTAGTGGATTTTGTTTTAATGTTTCATTGTCTGCTACATGGTCTTAACAAAGTCTAGGAAGTAGAATATATAAGCCTTTCGTTCTGATCTCTGAAAAACTACACTGTTCACCACGCATTGCCCCACAGCTTTCTCGGTTGTACTACTATTTATCTAATTGTTAAATTCCAAATCTCTAAATTATTCATCATTCTTCCATGTAAAATGAGGGGCCTGCTTGTTGGGGTTTCTGTCCAGCCTGGTACCCCACAGCCGGCAAGCCCCAAAGAAAATCACACGGAGAGTCTACATTAGGTTATTAACTGATTGGCCCATTAGCTCAGTCTTCCTACCAGCTCCCATAACTTATATTAACCCATATTTTTATCTATGTCAGCCACATGGCTGGTACCTTTTCTCAGCTGGGACAGGGACACATCCTGCTTCCTTGGTGGTCTGAGTAGGAATGCCAGGGAAGCTTCCTGCTACCCAGACTTTCTCCTCGCCCTGCCTCTACTTCCTGTCTGGTTGACCTGCCTATACTTCCTACCTGGCCAATAAGCATTTATTTAAAACATGATTGACTGAACAGACAAGTCTCCTGCACCACTTCCAAATCAACTGGCAATCGAAACAGCAAATTATGGCAACTGTAGAAATAGAACTGCGGACTGCAGTTTGCTTTGTTGGTTTCCTGCACGGAAGTCGTCCTTGCAACTTTACCACACATTTGTGAGAGAACTATCTCAGTAAACCGTAGCGGCTTAAAAATTATTGTTGATGCTGGAATAAAAATTGTAGCTTCGATTCTTTCTATTCCAAGTATTTTCTAGTGCCAGTTATAGCCATGCACATGGACTCATTCTAAATTTTCTTGAAGTGCAACAGTACTGAAAATAGGTCAGAATTGAAAAGTCTTGTGATATAATAGAAGCAAATCTAAAATAACATCGTAAGATGAGAATCCAATCCATTATGTTATAGTTGATAGTGTCTAAAAGTACAAATTTTAAAAAAAGCTGCTCCCACTATGTTTAAATTGTATGTATACAATATTGAATGTGAAGCTGAGAGAAATCAGAGGCTGCCAAATTTCAAAATAATTATTGATGGCATATTGTATGTTTGCCTTTATTTAGTTTATTTTTATTGAGTATTAAGTAATCTTTTGTTTGGAGGATGTGTACAAGCACCTGTTCAGCCCAGACAGAGCATGGTAACAGACCACTGTAGGAACTACAAGTGTGATGTGTAACCCAGTGAGTTTATTTCCCTTAATTTCGGTTCACTCCAAAGTATTTGCATTTGCACGAAGTGCTCTCACATCAAATGTGTGCACCTCATAGAATCTTGCTCATGGAATCTCCCCGTCCTTCACATATGCTCCTTCATCTTTCACAACGACTGCAGCTGAACGAAGTCTGGTGCGAGTAATGGCTGGCATTCCAGGTGGAGGTCCTAGGACTCTTTGCTTATTATTCATAGTATGGGATGTTTGCGACTCCACTACTATGTTATTATGATGTACCTATCACTGTATTGCCTTGGTTGGTTCATTGTTTGACTACTTGACCAAGGTAACCTATACTCTAAGGGGGAGATGAGATGACTACAACAGCCTTGTGGAAAAGTCAAAAGTACCATGGAGGTTTCTTATAGCTTGGGTAGAAAAAAAATCAGTAAATTTATTTTAAAAATAGATAATAATGTCTTGAGGAAAATTTTGAGTAATTCTAAGTAAATGTACTTAAAAGAGTTTAAAATAAAGAGAAATACAAGCATAAGAAGTAATTGTATAGAGAACCTTCTATGTAGTACATGGTCATCATAATAATGAAATCTACATACAACTTACAAAACATATATTAATATATTGCCACAAATAAAATTTAAAGTGTATTTGTTTAATGTCACTGGAATAATTGATTGGTGTCAACCCTACGCCATCTAATCTACAGCCATAAGTTATAACAGGATAACACATAGACCATGACAAAGAGGTCAAGCCATTGCAATTATTTTGTATAAGTCTAATTGCAAAAGAAATATGTGAGCATAGAATTCACTGTAGTCTGCGTGAATACCATTTAACATGTTCCTATATTGCAATTTTAATTTATAATCTAATGGCTGTTGGAGATGGAAGTCTCTGGAAGATGATAAGGCTAGAAGGTAGAGTGAAATTGGTGCCTGTTTAAGAGATATCTCAGTGACTCCCTTGAACTCTCCTTTACTCAAAAATACAGTGAAAAGTCATCACTGGGTACAAATCAGCTTGTATCATGATCCTTTGACTGTCAGAAGTAATTTTATTTTGTTGATAAAATGTATTGTCCATGATATTTGTTATAGCAACCTTTACTTAATAATCTAATAAATTGTATAAACATGGTTGCTTCAAAAAATTAATGATACAAGTCCTGATTAACAATTGCGTATAAAAATGAACTAAGTAGCCAGGCAATGGTGGCACATGCTTTTAATCCCAGCATTCGGGAGGCAGAGGCAGGTGGATCTCTGTGAGTTCGAGACCAGCCTGGTCTACAAGAGCTAGTTCCAGGGCAGGCTCCAAAGCTACATAGAAACCCTGTCTCGAAAAACCAAAAAATAAAAGGTAAAAAAGAACTAAGTAATACAAAAATCAAGTTGACATATTATTGACAACTTTCTCTCTACTTCCAAAACGTCCACATAAATATGTATATTTTTTTAACAAATTTAATTATAATTTAAGTATATTTGCCCTTCATAGCCTTTGGCCATATAACCATGTGGGATGATGAAAATAAAAGTGTTAATATACCAGGCAATGTAATGAGAAAAATCTGAATTGTAATATTGTCCCTGGTATTTAAATGTTATTGGCCATAGGCAAATCTATTTGAAGGAAAAAAAATGAAATCTTTTGTTTTACATTAAGTTCTTAATCAAACTTATTACTTATCGCAATGTTTGTGACAAAGAAGTGATTATCATTCTATTTTTTTACATCATAAAATTCAAAGTACCAGCAGTATATATGATGCTCAAAATTCACTGCAAAAAAAGTACTTAATTCCTATTATATTGCTGTTAAATGAAGATCAATGAATTCAAGAATCTGAACTACCTAAAAAAATTAATACTCGTTGCAGTGTGCATTAAATTTGGCCCTAATAATAAAAACCCCTAGTCAGATATTAGGGGTGAAAGCTGAAAGATCAGAGAAGCAGAGTAGCCAGCCACTAGTTCTTACCTCTATGAAATTCTCAGGCTGACTGGCATATCCTGTCTCTAACAAGTCCTCAGGCTGAATGCCTGGAGCTCCTCTCTTTGTCCGTCCTTATCATTTCCTGTCTCCACCTGTCTTGTGTCAAGATTAAAGGTGTTGTGACTACAAAGTATTAAGGATGTGCGCCACCAGCTCCTGGATCTGTTTCTCATTGAACTGAATTGATCTAGTGTAGCCCAGGATGGTCTTGAACTCAGAGACCCGGTTGCCTCTGCCTCCTGATGCCTGGGATTAAATGTCTGTGCCACCACAGCCTGCCCTCTATGACAAACTCATGGCTAGCTCCACACTCTGATCCTCAGGCAAGCCTCATTGGTTATAGCACAAAGACATATCACCACAAACCATAGCCTGAACCACATAGCTGAGACCATCTCCTGATGTAACATTATGGTTCATGAGTTTTGTTGTACTAATTAATGGATTCAGAATTAAAGAATTATTAGGAGATTCACAATATTTTCAGAAACAACTATTTACTTGTTTTAGCATTCCTATTATGTTAATGTTCTGTGGGCATGCTTCTTTAAGAAAATAATTATCACTCTGCCTCAGGGCTCCTTATTTGGCTATTTGTGTGAAATATCAAGAAAAAAAAGTCTAAAGTCCTATTTATGTGAAAAAGTCCTTCAACCAAATGTACAAAGAAAATATAAACTCATGCATATTTAATTTCCTTCTCCCCTCTAGGCAGAAGCAAATATCCCACTTTTAGAATACTTAATTTACATAGTGCAGTATTATTCAGAATCAGGAACAATGATTGCTTGGGTTACAAGTCATGATCAAGAAACACATCTTTGCAATATTGTGTCTTTATGTCTTAGCATTATGACTGAGTAGGGGAGATAATAGGGAGCATATATCAAAAGAATAAATTACCTTGAAGATGACAATCAGTTTATCTCCATACAAACTATCAAATGATTTATGAACTAATCAAAATATAAATGTTAGGATTTTATGTTTTAAATGAAAGCAACGTGAGAATTATTAAAATGAATTTTTTTATTAATCAGCCTTTTCCTCACCAAAAAATTATGAATCAAAAGAAGGTACATGATGACCTAATTAAAAAGGTTTCAGTTTATTTTAATCAAATTGTATTCTTGTTAATCAGCTTTTTCCTCACCAAGAAAGAATCATGAATCAAAAGAATGTATATGATGACATAATTTAAAAAGGTTTCAGGTCATTTTAATTAAATATTGTATTATGTTGTATTATATCATACATACCATGCCATTATATTATATTATATTATATTATATTATATTATATTATATTATATTTTGTCCTTGCTTTACTCAAGGACCATCTGAGAAACTCTAATTTCATCTGACCTGTGCTTTAGGTTTGGTTTAGGATTACCCAGGGCTAGAGTGTGCTTTCATAACTGCTGTGAGCTTAAATGTGAGCTGCGCTGATTCGTCCAGAAGACAGTTTTCTTGTAGTCATCCCCTTAGTCTAACCCTTTTTGCAACCATCTCCTGCAATCACCCCAAGCCGTGGGAGGAGAGCGTGTGATAAAGATGTCCCATTTAAGGCTGGACATTCTATAACCTCTTAGCGCACGTACCGTGTCCAGGTATGTGTGCTTCTGTATCAATCAGAGCCTACTGAAGATGAGAGGTTCTCTGTTGAGAGCTGAGCCATACCTTCAATTACAGGTGTAAATGGAGTTCGTTAAAACTGTGTTCTTTTAGCAGAATAATAGTTGTTGGTGTAGGAGGGTCCTTCAGTATTTCTGTTGCTTTCATTGGTTGAATAAAGAAACTGCCTTGGCCTTTTGATAGGGCAGCCCTTAGGTGGGCGGAGTAGATAGAATGGAAGGCTGGGAGACAGAAGGCACTGGGGCAGACGCCATGTTTCCCCAGCCTGAGATGGACGTAGGTTAGGATCTTTCCCGGTAAGCCACCACCCCGTGGTGATGCACAGATTACTAGATATGGGTTAAAATGATATGTGAGAATTAGCCAAGAAGAGGCTAGAACTAATGGGCCAGGCAATATTTAAATGAACACAGTTTGTTTGTAATTATTCTGTGTATAAGTTAGCCAGGACCAAAAGCAGGCCGGTGGCTGGGCTAGCCTCATTACTACATGTTGTGGGTATTCCCTTGTGGCTGTAGCATACCTACTCATATGTTCTTAGTCTTATAATAATGGGAGTTGTTTTGTAAATAGAGGGAGAGGTGCATGTTGTGTTCCCCAGCCGCCTGGCTCCCAAGCCCCCAGCCGCTGGCCTGCTCAGGTGTTGGCTGCCTTTACCCGAAATAACATACATGAGAACGGTATTTAATTAAACTCTGCCTGGCTTATTATCACTAGCCTTTTCCTGGCTAGCCCTCACCTCATAAACTAACCCATTATAAAAGTCTGTATGTCACCACGAGGTGGGTGACTTACCGGACAGTTCTAAGGTACTTCCAACTGCAGCGGGGACCTCATGGCGACTGGCTCACTTTCCTTCTTCTCCTCAGAACTTCTGTTCTGTCAACTCCGCCCACCTAAGGGCTGACCTATCTTATAAGCCAGGCAGCTCTTTATTCAACCAATAAGAGTAATACAAAATACAGGAGAACACTCCCACATCAGAGTTGTAGAATTCATCTTGCAGAGCAAGAAAGTGTTCTTTGTGCTACTTTTGCACCATCGGCCATGTCTTGCCCCACTGCTCCTTATTGTAGCTAGCAGGATACATAGCTGTGCAAGGCTGATAATTTCTCCTCTGGTAGCATGCATGGCATCTTCCAGCTGCATGAAAGCTAGAAATTCAATTCATGAAATGAATTTCTAGTTGAGTATGTATTTATAAATGAGTACCAGATAGATCTCAGAACAGCCTATGAGTCAAGGACTTGGTGTCTTCCAAAAGATGATCTGACCATCCCGTTCTAGAAGGTAATCAATAGAATTGGAAATAGGCTATAATGTTTTGCGTTTGGGAACTTATTAGCCAAAACTTCAAAGTCAATAACACATTCTTGGAGTTTATGGCTTTTATTTGTTAGCCCATAGTGTCTATGAGGGGCCTGTCACCCTGTTATATACATATTAACGCATGTGTAAGTCTGTGTGTGTGTGCATGCGCCTGTGTTTGTGTGTGAGTCTTTGCATATTCTTTTAGGAATATTCTATAGTAGTAATTTTGAATAGAGTTTTGAAAGGTCTTTAGTGTTTATTTCCTCACTCACCACCTCTTCATCCTTGTGGTTCAATTATTCACCCCTTAACCCTTTAGAAAACTCTTTATTCTCACCCCCCTCTCCTGAGCACCCCACTGTTCTGATTCCTTATTAATTTCCTGACCTGTATTGAGATTTCAAATTAAACATACATCTAATGCTTCAAAGCTAACATACACAAGTAAAAGAGAACATGTAATATTTATTTGTCTTTCTGGGTCTGAGTTTCCTCACTCAAAATGATTATTTCCAGCTCAAGGCATTTGCATGTCCATTTCAAGATCTTACTTTTCTTAACAGCTTAATCATATTCCATTTGTAAATACATCTCAGTTTTGAGGAATATCTGAAGTATTTATTCACCCTGGCTGTTGTGTATAGAGCAGGGATTAACCTGGATGTGAGCAGGTATCCCTCTAGTAGGGTATAGAATCTTTGGGAGTCTAACCAAGAGTTGTAGGGATGAACTTGAATGTGAGCAGGTACCCTGATAGTAGGATATAGATAGAATCTTGGAGGAGCGTGCTCAAGAGTTGTAGAGCTGGCTAATGAGAAGCACTATCTCTTTCTAGCTCATACAAAGCTTTCACACTCACTGCCATAATGGCTACAAGGTTCACTACACAAATGAATGTGTTTCCATTTCCCCATAGCTACACTAGCATTTGTATTTATTTATTTCTATTATCCATCTGTCAGACAGAAAAGGAAATCTCAAAGTAGTTTTAATTTTCATTTATGTCATAGCTAGGGATGTTGAATTTTTCAAAAAATAGTTTTTAGTCGGTTGGTGGTGGCACATGCCTTTAATCCCAGCACTCGGGAGGCAGAGGCAGGCAGATCTCTGTGAGTTCGAGACCAGCCTGGTGGACAAGAGCTAGTTCCAGGACAGGCTCCAAAGTCACAGAGAAACCCTGTCTCAAAAAGCCAAAATACAAAACAAAATTTTTAACGCTTTTAAGCCACTTGTATTTCATCTTTTTGGAACTCTCTGTTTAGTTCTATGCCCCTGTTTAATTGTGATATTTGTTCTCTTGGCATTTAGCTTTTTAAATTATTTGTGTATTTTATATCCTAATCCTCTGTAAGATACATAACTGGCAAACATTTTTCCCATTCTGTAAGCTACCTGTTTACTAGAATGATGGTGACCTATGGAATTCTAAACATTAAGATCAACAATTAGCAAGTATGACCTCATGAAACGGAAATCTCTTATCCTGTTTGAAAATTATTATCACTTTCTACTTCAAATGTCATTACTTTAAGAAATTTGTTATTTCTTAGAATTGCATGAGAGGTAATCACAATTTGAATTTTTAGAAGATATTATTTGGAGATTTTTCAGGCATTGGGACAGGAAATGCCATTTTTTATTATTGTCCCATTTTTCACAGAATTTTACATAATTGCACGGAGATAAATAATACGCTACTTTTCTCCTGAGAGTGGTGACACACACATACAGTCACATTCTTGAGAGGCTTGTACAGTAGATTACAAGTTAGAGATCAGGAAGAAATATCTAGTAAGTTTTGAGCCAGCTTGGGAAGCATATCCAAACCCGATTCCAAAAATAACAAGCAAATAACAAAAAACTTAGTTAAGCATTTCAATTCTAGTTGCTCTTAAATTTGTTACAAAAAAATAAAATGATACATCATTTGATGTACCAATAAAGCAGAATAAAATATCCTAATAAATTATATAGAATTACTTTAAAAATGCTCAGTGTTTCTTTGGAAAATTTAGAGCTGTGCATATAGGGAATAACAGATGTTTATTTCAAAGGTTAATTGGGCATAACGTGGGGATTTTCAGGTGCCGCGTTTAAGGCTGTCTATATATAGCCCTCTAATATCACATGATAGAAAAGCATCAGAGAGTCTGAGTTCTCTCCTGCTTCAGCGGAGACCCAGTCAGGGATGACTGTAGCAGGCTACATATATAGAGAAAAGATGAGTGAGATAGAGGATCCCTAACACAAGAAGCTGAGACTAGTAGGTTTCTGTTTTCTTTCCAAGTTTATTTTAATTTCCAAATTATACCATTTTGTTTTCCTGACTTCAAAACCCCAGGACTTGCCAAATGTATAAGACCTTTTCTCTGCTACCCATACCCCAGTATCCTTATCTGTTAGTATGCTAACTTACTGCCAAACACCAGGCCTGTGATTAGGTTTTAACTATATATTGAAAAGAAAAATTGCATAGAATTGACTTTTTTCTTTGCTACATTACTCAAACCATATTACAGTTTGTGTTAATAATCAGTTGAATTCATAGGCTTTAGAAACTCCAATAATGTCTTCTATTAGGTTTACGGCCTCAGAACATTTTCTTGAGGTATGCCGAAAGTCAAAAGATAAAGCCAGCTTTTGACTTCTATAGAAATCTTTGCCGCACATAAAAGTGGTCTGAAGCCATTATGCACACAAGCGAGCATGGTTGAGAGACTTCAGTGCATCGAGTTTGCATCTTTAAAAATTTAGTAATGCTTTAGGGAGAAAAAAAAATGCCTTTCCCCAGCTTTGTTATCTGTGTCTTTGAATTTCAGCGTACATTTGTAAATCAAATTGTGTTCAGTCAGATATTGCTAAACCCAGAAGCTTGAAGGTTTAAGGACTATTGTTCAGCACAGGGACAGGTTGGTTTGATGTAGCGAAGGTGATTCAAATCCCATTCCAAGTTTTCAGGGCAATAATGGAAATACGATTTCATAGAATAGCAGTCTGGTCTGGTGCATACATTTTAAAAATTGTGGGAAAAATCAATCTTGCAATTATCTTTTGACTCATTGCTATTCACAATACAAGAACTTTAAGGGCAAACAGAAGATATAAAACACTACTAAACAAAATAAACACAAGTTTTTAACGCCCAGATATCACAAAGATAGACATTTAAATTTAAATAATATGTCATTAAGCACCACAATGAAAGACTACATATAATACGATGCATACTAATGACTGTCTAAGATTGCTCAAGTGTGTTAATGGCAAATTTATTAGCGACCACTAAGGTAAGATTTGGAAGTGATGAATAAGTCTAATTAGTATTGCTGACTCCTGATGATTTTAGGTTCCAGATGAGCTTTAGATCCTGAAAGGATGAGAGAAGGTTCTTTGTCACACCTTCTGCCAGAAGCTGTAGCCCCAACCTTCCAAACAGGACTAATGCAGGGGCAGGTCTCTCTCAAACCCCTTGTGCGTAACTTTGAGGTTGGATGGAGAAAGGATGGTTGTCTTTTATTTTCATTTCTATTTTACCACACTGTACTTTCGTCATTCTTCTCATTCCGGTAAACCCAATCCACCATCCGTCTGGGCACAGATTTTCCTGATTTAGCAGCACTGTTGAAATGGATTTGTTGTCTATTGACAGCTTCACTGATTCAATGATTTTTGTTTATCAGCTATACTCAGTTCAAGCCCCCCCCCCCTTTTTCTGACGTTACTGTTCCCAATTACGACATCTTAAGACTAACACTCATTCTGACTACCATGGTTGCTTTATTGTAACAACAACATTGCCAAGAAGTCTAAAGAGTCTGATTTTCAGAACAAGGTAATTATTCCATCACTTACTTCTCTCTACCTATGATCTTCTGTATTTAAAAGACGAGACTGGTATTTCAAGTTTATTAGCAAAACTTTTTTATGATTTTCTTGAGAATCTAACAGAAACCTCGTAATGAAAAACACCACACATTTAAAAGTATAAGCACATTAGATAAGCTTTTAATATTGTTGAGTAGAGATAAGTAAAAAGGAGAAAGATTAAGATACAAATAAAAGCAAACAAAATGTGTTCCTGGTAGAATATTCCTGAGTGTTTCTCTCAAAGATAGGCATGTAAGGTGGGTGGGGCTGTGGGCACACTCTCTGAGGCAAAGTGTCTCCTCTTGTGAGAGACCATGGTGGTGGGGAAGGAATGCTTACATCTTTCTGAAAACTCACCCATTGGCACCAAAACAAATTTAATAGCCAAGCACTGTGAGCAATGGCTCTCAAGCTGCTTGGAAAACATTCAGTTCAAAGACTTGTAGGCATTCATCTGGAAAAACATGTAAGCTGGGGGACATGGGAAAGTGACAAGCTATTGTCACCAAATGATATTAGACATAAATTTGTGGAGGGAAAGTTCATATATTATGACAAATTGAATAGTGAAATGAAGAGGTATTTGAGAATAAAGGAGGCTAATGGAATCTGATGCATTAAGACATAAAAACTTTCAAAGAAATAAGTGGGTATTTTAAGTTTTACACAATAAAGAAATAGGATTAGTGGTCACAGAATTGAATAAATTAAAAAACAAACAAAATAAGTCTAGGACATGAACTGTCTTTCCCAAGACAAGTTATGAGACTATCAACATATTGTCAGAGGAGAATGAACGCCTCAGAGAACATTCCCTGTTAGGAATGTGCAAGGGGCTGAGGATGCTAAGATAAAAGAACAACATGGAGACTGGGTAGTTATGTCAAATGTTTGAAAGGTTGCTAAGTAAAAAAGAAAGGGGCTTTAAAAAAAAGATAGAAAGAATTGAACAGGAATTTAAATAATATAAATTCACCTCAAATTTCATGCAGAAATCAGGATTCTTATTTATAAGCAATATAACTGATACTGTTTAAAAGCAATGAAGATAATGGAACATAGGCAGTCAGTGAGAAAATTGCAGTAAGGGATGGGCTCAGTGCTCAAGAAGGAATGGATTAAGACTGAACAGCAGGAGACAGCCCAGCGGTGCCTGACAGCCCTCGTTCAGGCCAGACAGCAAGGCAGATGCAACTGAGAACCTTTGGTCATGCTTGCAGTTTCACAAAAGGTTCTGGAAATTTTAAAGGCCATACTCAAAAGTCAGAGACCTGTGGGTGGTACCATCTAACTGCCCAGCTACACAAAGCATATGCTTGTCTTTCAGCTCTATACAGTCCTAAGGGTTTCTTTCACATTTATCTTGTAATATAGTTTTACAAATGCTTCCTTAAGGTTGGCTTGATGACTCATGTCTGTAATCCCCGCATCCTGGATGCCTGAGGTTGTGAGATGGGGAAATTGCCAGAGGCTCAGAACTAGCCTGTATTCCATAGTAATTTGCAGGCTCCTCTGAACTCCATGAGACACCTGCTTCTCTCTATCAAATCAAATTAATTCATCAAAAAAGAAAAGATGAGCCGGGCGGTGGTGATGCATGCCTTTAATCCCAGCACTCGGGAGGCAGAGGCAGGCAGATCTCTGTGAGTTCGAGACCAGCCTGGTCTACAAGAGCTAGTTCCAGGACAGGCTCCAAAGCCACAGAGAAACCCTGTCTCGAAAAACCAAAAAACCAAAAAAAAAAAAAAAAGAAAAGTTGTCTTTATGAGAGAGTGATTTCTTTTGCCTTGATCTAGATTAGCTGTTATAGCAAAACATTAGCCAATGACTGCATGAATATGTTGTTAATGAAGTCAATGAATTACCTATACTATGTTTATGTTAAATAATAGATGAAAATGTTGAAAATGGCTGTTTTCAAATCATATCAAATACCCAGATAGAAGATGCGACCACATACAGTAAGAGCTATTTGTCTATTTTAGCTACCCATCCATCAAGACTTTTCAAATAATGTCATCCGATTTGGAAATTGAAGTGCAGCCAAAATTAATATAAACTCAAAACACATACCTATATTTAAAACATAATGTAATTTAGGTGATGTGGGTTTCCCCTCTGTATGCTGTGAATACGATTGGTAAATTACTAAAGAAAACTGCTTTGGCCTGTTGGTAGGGCAGAACTTAGATAGGCGGGGGAACTAAACTGAATGATGGGAGAAAGGAGGCAGAGTCAGGGAGAAGCCATGTAGACCTGCCGGAGACAGACTCCTCCGGAACTTTGCCAGTAAGTGATACACAGATTAATAGAAATGGGTGAAATTAATGTTTACATACGATTGGCTTACGAGTGAGCCAATAAGAAGCTAGAGCTAATGGGCCAAGGAGTAATTTAATTAATACAGTTTCTGTGTGACTATTTTGGGTCTGAGCAGCTGGGAACCAACAAGCAGCCTCAGCCTCCATTTAGGAGTATGAACTTTCTGAGGATTGAGTTCCATGTAACTCTTTTAAATTTATATGGGGGGAGTCCAGACTTTTGGGGTCCCTTTAAACAGAAAAGGTTATGCTTCATCATTTAACCCTTAGGAAGTGTTACATCTGTGACATACCGCTTTACACATGTCACACCACAACATATGTGAAAATCACCTTACATGCTTTGGGTACTCTGTGTCTGAAGTCATGCCTTCTATTTTACTCTTTTTGAAGTCTTAACATTTATCTCAGCACTCATGGTTGCAATACACACTCTTATGAACCTTCAGTTTTCTTATGAGCATTCAGTTTTCACCTGAAAATCTATGAAAATTCTAGTTCTGAGTACGCTAGAATGTTACTTTTATAAATATAATTAGAAGAAGGTCATATTATAGGATTTACCTAAATGTCAGTGTGTATCATCTCAAGAAAGAGAGAGGACCACATATCTAAATCGGTCACACTTGTTGGTCCAGTAAAATAACAAGAGATGATAATGTTTTTCTAAGATAATGACATTTTAGTTCAAAAGATGTAAAAGTATTAAGAACCCACTATTTCTTTCTTTTTGTTCTTTTCAACCTTCTCTCATATATTATATCTTGACCACAGTTTCCCCTCCCTCCACTTCCTTAAGTCCCTCCCCCTACAGCCCTGATCCACTCCTCTTCTGTTTCTTTTCAGAAAAGAGCAGGCCTCCCAGGAATATCAAGGTAAATGTTCCCAAGAGCAGGCAAAAGAGTCAGAGACATCCCCCCACTTCCA
>JAQHUG010000038.1:3886296-3899808 GCA_028555095.1 Dicrostonyx torquatus | reverse complement strand
TTCTCAGTCAGTCCCCACTGGCAGTCACATTCATAGGGTCCAGTTAGGTCATATGCTCATTCAGTCCTGGTCCAGCTGGATTTGATGAGCTCCCAATAGATGGAGCACACTGTCTCTGTTGGTGGGCCAGTCCCTCACGGTTTCTCAAAACTATTAAGACTGCACAGTCTCCTGATCCTCCAAACAACATATAAGTTCTACCATATTGTTAACAGTAATTTTTTGAAAGAAGATATTTAAATAAGTTTTAGGATTATTTGTACCTAAAATTGAAATCAATATAAAAATTACTGTATTTTTTATCTTAATAGGACACCAGCTTCGTTTCTTATGTTTCACGAAATGCTTTCGAACTAGTAAATGTCAGGAAACAAACGATAGGCTGATGAGCAATATTCTCAATTAACAAGGGCATTGAGGTGTGGATAAGCTCATCACAAATGCTGTCTATGATCTTTCCCAGTCATTCGCATTCACTTAGCGTGCATTTTACCTGGAACAATTTTACCTGGGTAAAGGAAATGTCCATATCCGGTATAACTCATAACTAGAGAGAACATGTAATGCTCACTCTGATCGCGCTGCTGCCCTTGTAGCATTAACAATGGAATGCTAGGAAACAAAACTGCGGGACGCAGCACTCGGGTGTCAGCTTGTCACCATGCTACGTCTAAGGTAGTTATTAAAATCATTATGCCATCAACTTGTGAAGTTTAGATGCCCCAAATATAGCAACCTGGCTTAATTGCTCGCCATTTTATTCTGAGTGAAAGGAAGGAGGGGAGAAAGGCTAGATGAAACTGTATGTTTGAAAGATTTGCACAAAGGACCTTTTTCAAAGAGCAAAATGAAGTGAACAACACAGTTCTCAGTGTGAAGAATGGATAAGTGGAGATTCGTTCGCTGAACTTAGATTTCTTATTTTCCAAAACGTTATGGGGGAAAAACACCTGTCTAATAAAAAGAAAAGCTTGACAAGGAGCCAAGGCGAGAAGGAAAGAGAACACCATAAGAAAGTTACAAGAAGCCCAACTTGGCAGTTGAAAATAATGCTACTCTTTGAAATCCAAGAGAGCAAGCTTCACAGCCTTTATTTGTTTCAATCTGTTGGAATGGTGGGATGATGAACAGAATTGTCACTGTGGAGTATAACCTGTGTTGTTTATAATTAAGTTTTCAATATAACAATGTAGCCTCGAAAAAGCGTCATTAAACAACTCAATTTTCTAGCTACTCCTTTGACCTTGAATATCTATATAAAGATCAATAGTACTTAATGAGAAAGAGCAGAAAATGACATGGGTTCAGAATTAGATTTGAAATCCAAGTATCGATGTGGGCTCTCAAATTTGCACATAGAGTAAAAGAAAGGTAGTATATTAACTTTAGTAACATTTTGTGAAAATAAGTGAAACTGGTGTGTTATTAAAATAAAAATATAAATAGAGGTACTTACTAACACAATACTCACTGCCAATATAAAATAATACCTTATTTAAGTAAATATATATTATATAGCTAATGTACATCATTTATTGTTTGAGAATTTTATGCATTCATATAAAGTACTTTGATCAAATCCTTCACCATTTCCTCTCCTCCATTTCTCACACACACATCTTTTCCCTACCCAATATCACGTGGTCTTTTTTTCAATCCCCAAGTCAAGTGACGCCAGTATGTTCATGAGTGTCGTCGGATCATCACTGGAGCATCTCAGGGGCTGCATCGCTGAAGAAAACTTACTTTCCCTTCCGGGACAGCCATCAGTTTCCAGTAACTTTGTGTGTCACTTCCCCATCCATGTGTGGGGTTTGGCTGTCCTGGAACTAGCTCTTGTAGATCTCTGGCCTCGAACCCACAGAGATCCGCCTGCCTCTGCCTCCTGAGCGCCGGGGTTAAAGGCGTGCGCCACCACCGCCCAGTGATTGTGCAGATCTTGTGCATGTAAACCACGGCCGCCATCAGTTCGTATGTGCAGAAGTCCTGCTATTTCTGGAAAATACTCTTTCCCTGGCATGGCCCATTAATCCTGACTCAAGTCTCTGCAGGTTTTTTATTTGTGAGTTTCTATATTAACTGCCATATACTGAGAAAAGATTAAATGATGAGATTGAGAGATTCCTTAACCAGTAGGTGTGAAGATAGTAATGTAAGGGCCAGTTCATTACCGTATTTATTTAACAGAATGATAACCATAGTTTATTTATCCCTAAAAATACTGTTACATTGTCGGATGTGAGCTTGGGGTCCAGTGAAGGGTTCCAGATAAGGGTTTGGTCTTGTAAAGCCAGATCTAATAAGAAAGGTGTTGGGACGTCCCATAAATTAGTGCTAGTATAAATTGCTTGATCAATAGGTATTATAGTTCACAGGACTGACACCTAGATGAGATGATTGATTGCTTCCATCCTCCCTGGTCACATGCTTAGCACTTTCCAGCGCTCCGAATGCTACCCAGTAGGAACGAGGCTTCCAAATCGCTGCCAGCATGGTTTCTCCATATCACACTATTCAAGTATGCGGTATTTTCAGTATTATGACGTCACCATAAAGTCTTGGGGTATATCCAGGACAATGGTAATCACCTGATATGTTTGGAGGAGTCTCAAATTATGGAAAAAAATCAGTATGTGTGAATATATAGTAAAGGTATAAAATATACCACAAGTTCTTTTCATTTTATATCTACTAGATATCATTACCTTTGATTATATATGAATTCACTTGATTATATAAAATTCAATTTATATTTTATATTTTAGAATAATATAAACATTTTTTTCATCTTTACTTAGAGAACTAAACTTATTCTTTAACTGACATTATTTGATTTTTGTATTTTGGTTACCTTGAAGGTTAGAATATTTAGTGCATAGTTTGTAGCAGAGAAAATGTTAAACACTTTGTTTTCCTCAAAAATAAAATTGTAATAATTTATTTTCTTGTACACTGTTTGTACGAAATAACTTTTATTATGATAATTTTATCCACAAAATGCCATGATTTTCACTTTTGTTTTAAAGGACTGTACCATCATGCAGAATTGTGAATTCTATATATTACTAATACAATATAAAATTTATTTTAACGTTCATATTTATTTAGAACATGTACTTGTGAAGTTTTATGTTTTTATTTTAAACTATGTTACATTTTTTATAAATCATTTTTATTATTTTAATTACATTTTTATATACTCATATTTGCATAAAACAATGTTATGGACAAGAGGTACTTAATAGTTTACATTTGAAGAATTATATAGTAGACAGAAATGTAAAAACTACACAATAAGGACTTTTTAGAGTACACTTATAAATTCATTTTTGTTTGTCATAAAATGTTTTACCAAGTACAATGTAGTGATGTTCTTTAATGTTAAAGAGATTATATTAAAAATTTTATATCTCTAGTTTATATTTACATAAATGTGTCCTAACATATGACATCATCATAGACAGTTTTCTTTCTCTATGAAAGACAAAACAAACAATAAGACAAAAATTTTTAGCTGAAATCTCACTATGCATCTGATAACTTAGAAGTGACAGTTCGAGGTATTCTTCAAACACCAACTCCACTCAGTAAGTAACTTGTATATAATGCAATAGTACCCTTAAAGAACATGCTGACACTTAATATACATGCTATATAAGTCATAGGAATATAATCAATAACTTATTGTTAGTTTATATGTTTAAAGCCCTATAGTAGTTAGCAATGTGTTCATAAGATTATATCAATAATCCCTTGTGTTTAGTTTTTATTTAAACTGCGTGAATTATTATATTGACTCTTTAAGGGAGTCTCATAGATTGTATTTTATAAGAAAATATATAATATAGACACCAAAACCTCTACTACCTCATCAAATATAAACATTTCTGATTTGCTATAACTCTTCAATTACATGCCCAATGAGTCAAAAGAGGAAAATGAATTAAGATTTTTCATTCTCAATAAATTTAAGATTTAAGGCCTATTTTAACTTAACATGTATTTGTTTCTTTTTGCTGTAGATCAAGCATGCAAAAATTACTGTAACACGACCATATCTAATCTGCCAATTAATTTGATAAGGATTTATTAAAACACAGTTATTCCCCAATTAGTCTATATATTTATGTGCTTGCCTTTTAAACACTTTTAATAGTTCCAATTTGAGAAGTTGAAGAACACATGATCTGCAAATTCCACCTTTCAGAAATCTTTGGAGAGGTTTTTCTAGTCCCTGTTATCGTTTATTTTCATATCTGTTCATAATAATTGTTTAATTATAGTTATTAGTTATTCAAAATGAATTATATATTTATAACTGTTTTCTCCACTAAGGTACATAATTTCATACATGATCATATGCTCACGAAAACACACAAGAAAGCACATAGCCTGCAGTTTTTATATTTAGAAAATAATCTGAAAGTCATAGTTGATTATTAACATTATTTCTCTGTAAAATTAAAAATGCTCTTATTGTCTTAAAATCAAGCAATTACAGTGAAATGCATCTATGTATTTCTATTCCAACTATCACTGAAATTTTTATTAAATGCCAAATATCACTTGCACTTGTTCATAGTTCATTTTCCCATGTAACACTAGTAGATCCTACTAAAAATTTACTACTCGGGGTGAATTTCTCAGTGATGGGCGCTGAAGTGTCATAGATTTGCAATAGAAAGTCTGTGTACATATACATTGTCATGTGTATCTCTGGCGGTATCAGAAAATGTAAGTGGCTATTTATGTTAATAATTTAAAGAAAGGATGCCATCAAGCCCACAGATAAGGTCTTAGAGATCAAAAATATAAAGAAGGAAAAGACAATTGTCCAAGCTCTCCTGTATACCAAAGAAGTGTTCTCCATTTCTTTGTATATCTGTAGCTGCAAAGGAACCAACTTTCTAAATTGCTCACAGTTAAAATAAGTCAGTTAATTAAATGTATTGGTTAACTAAATCTAGATAATAATGATTTATGGTCTTTTTTATTTTAGCTGACAATTCTATGCTATTATGAGGTTTAATATGTGTTTCTAAATACTAATACATAATAGCTTCTTTTTTTCTTTCTGTTTAACCAATTATAATTGATACAACATTATTAATGAATCACTGATATTAAGCATCAATTCTTCATAGATTTTGAGCCTCCACTTAACAATAAAAACTTAACAAAATAGTATCAGGACATTAGCTTGGTGTTTTGTGAGAGTCCTAACAGTAGAAGCGAGTGTATCTCTGACTATTTTGTCTGCTCTTGAGACTCTTTTCCTTCTACCTCGTCCAGCTTCAATATGAGGGCTCATCTTTCCATTTTTTTTATTATGTCTTGTTTTGTCCTGTTTGGCTGTAATCTCTTGGAGGTCTGTTCTTTTCTGAAGAGGAAACAGAGAAGTGGATCTGGGGGATATAGAAGCTGAGGAGGAGCTAGGAGGCATGGAGGGAGGGGGAACTGTGGTAGGTATGTACTGTATTAGAGAAAACTCTATTTTCAAAAAGATTAATAGGCTTCCTACTTTGACAGTTTGGTTAAATATAGAACTCACACTGCAAAAGGCTATTATTCCTTTAAAAGGGGTTGAAATACGGTTAGCCTTCTTCAGAAAAATTACTGGATCTTGGATCATCTCATTACTAACTCTGTATAGTTTAAGCCATACAGAGCCCAACAAATCCTTTAATAAAAGAAGGACAAAAGGCGAACATCTTTGCATATGTAAAAGGGGACTTTGACAAGTTAGTTCATCATGTGTAAGTGTGTTTGGATGAGCCCTCTTTGTCTTCTTCATTAAACATCTACTAATCACACAAAAAAAAAAGTAGACATACATTGGAGATTACCAACAGCTTTCTAATTTAACTTAAGACCTACTGAAAAAGAAGGAAAAAATGTCTGGTGCTGGAAACCTAGCTAACCTCCTGAGAACTAGCAAAAAAAAAAAATGCTTATTATAGGAGAATCTGCAACCATTAATTTACCAAACCAGTATAATACCTTACAACAATCTAAAAACATTTGTTCTTATACACACAAATGTAGTCTTTACCCTTTATCAATGAAACTTTTCTTTGCAATAGATGGAGACCACTACAGAACACTACAGAACCACTACAGAGCCAGCGACAATGCAGACTAGTGGAGCCCAGTCTCAACTGAAACATCTACAAAACACTCCCACACCTAAGGCACAGGAGCATTGGAGGAAAGAGGGTGAGAAGAGCCAGAGGATCAAGGGGTTTGCTGTGAGATGGTGTTTCCAGGAGCTACACACAGAGAGTCTCACCACCATGATTTCCCAAATGTGAGCCACATAAGATTGATACTAACGGACAAGCCAAAGTGGATGGGGAAAGCCCATAAGCCTTCAACCCTAACACAAAGAAATATAGGCTACCGAGGAAAGATGGGAATGGGAGAGATGATCTTCCATAGAGAAGAGGACACCAATTGATTGTCCAATGTTTAATGGTCAGTATCTTAGTTTGGGTTTCTACTGCTATGTAGAAACACCATGGCCACAGAAACTCTTATAAGGAAAACATTTCACTGAGGAATCTCAGAGTTTCAGAGGTTCAGTCTATTGTCATCATGACAGGAAGCATGCAGCATGGAGGCAGACATGATGTTACAGGAATAACTGAGAACCAATATTTTGCAAACGATAGGAAGTCGACAGAGACACTGGGTGGTGTTCTGATCATAAAAAACCTCAAATCACTTTCTCACGGTGACATACCCTCCTCTCAATGAACCCACACTCACCCCAGTGAAGCCACACCTTCTAACAGTGCCACTCCCTATAAGATTATGGTAGGCAATTATACATTTAAACTTCCACATGGAGTGAGCAGGGTACATTTAGAAATGTACATGTTAATATGTTTGCATTAATTAATAAACACATGCATGCATTAATTAATGAAAGAAGAGACTGAATTTGAAGGACAATGAGGTTTTATGTGGGGGACTTTGGAGGGACAAAAGGGAAGGGAAAAATGTCATTAAATTGTGATCTCAAAAATCAGCCAAAAAAAAAGTATAACAAAAACCGTAAGTGGCACCCTCTGAAGGCATGTGCTATTTCCAGTAGTCATTTAGGACAAGGCTCTTTATTGATTGTCACAAAGAACTAACTATAGATGACTCCTCAAACTTGGGTCTATTTCTAGGAGGAACTAATATTCATTAGCAGGTAGTGGCAGTGCCAGTCAATCACAGAAACATGCTCATTTTTTCTCTCCAGTTATTTATGGCCCCAGGTAAAATCTCTATGATATTTGGCTAACTAGCTCTCAGGTGAAGTTAAATAGAAATTCAGAGTCACGAGGAAGATTTCAAGAACAAAAGACGTCCTGTGCACCTTATTTCCCTTGTCCAGTCATCATTTTTCTTCTTCTACTAGCTGTCACACGCACACACACTGTCAAATTGATGTCTGAGGTCACTGAGATGCAAGGAAGACGATGGCCTTAGAAAATATGAAAGTTGTGGGCTGGGCGGTATTGATGCATGCCTTTAATCACAGCACTTGGGAGGCAGAGGCAGGTGGATCTTTGTGAGTTCGAGACCAGCCTGGTCTACAAGAGCTAGTTCCAGGACAGGCTCCAAAGCCACAATGATATATACATAGCAGTATCTAAAGGTGCAAAAGCCCTCACAGAATCCCAAGATATATCAAGCACCATGCTTCACCTGTGCAGGCAGATAGGAAGAACAAAATAAAAGAAACAAAAAAACCACAAAACAACACAAAACTTTTTTGGTATAAAAATACCTAAGTCATGAAAATGTGAGATGACTGTCTTTTGTGAGAGTGCTGAAGAGATTGCACTTGGATCTGTTGTGAGGAAATGCAGTTTCTCTTACTCAGAAAAATATGCACAACACTGGTGTCTGGTATTGTAGGATTCATAAGACAAAACTGAAAAATAAACCCAATAACAATGACATGTGGAAAACAAGGCACAAGTAATTAAGGAAAGTAATGCTATCTTCTCAATAATATAGAATAATAATTGCCCAAATAAATGTTTTAAGGCCCTTTACTGTGAGGTAGATAGTGGCATAGAAAGTCTATATATATGAAAGTTAATAATAAATGAAATGATCTAAAAAGTCCCATACTTGTTGAATTTTGCTTTTTTGCAATTTCCATTTTAACTAGGACATTCTCCAGTCTCAAATTATTTAGTATTATATTTTCAAATACAGAGTAAGAGATGAATACTATGAAATATATATATATATATTAACATATATGGGAACTGATACAATATATACAGTCAGTTAATATGAATAAGTAATACATTTTAATATAAAGATAATTAAATATGTGTTCCTCATTTCTAAATGATGAGATAAAAATATTTGAGCTAAATACTGAAAATCTGGGAGAACTTAAGTGGAAAACAGGACATTCAAAGTTGGATTATTTGAGAATCTGAGTAACTTGTGGACAATTTCGCCAACGTTGAATTTTATCTAATTGTTTGTATGTTTGTTTAGATTAGAGAAATAAAAAGCAGAAGGAATTGATGGGCTTGTCAAAGATGTGTTGAGATATCTTCCATTGCACTAATAGTAAAATTTAGGAAGAGAGTAGAAATACGTATTTTCACCTCAGCATCCATTTCTCCATTCTTCGTTTCATTTAAATTTCTGCCATTTTTTTTGGTATTGTTCGTTTTTAAGTAAAACTTGGTTGGGACAGCTCAACTACGTCTGAAGGCTCTCCAGAATTCTCAGTGATGGCACAGGATGAACACTGATGTTCAGCAGAGACTTCCTTCTCCTCCTCACTGAAACTTCTTTTGCTTTTGTTCCTGTTTTGACTGATCAGTAAAGTCTTCTCTGTCTTTTCTGCTAACGAATCTTCAGAATAGCCATTAAACCCTTAACCTCTCCACTGGTAAAAGACTTAATGCATACACTAACTTAAGCATGTTTTACAACCTGGTAATTATTAGTCAAGCTAAAAGAGGAAGACATTGTGGTGGTTGTGTTCATTGTTCATTTCCTAGAAATAAAACCTTATAGGGTGCACAGACATTTCCTGAAAGTGTATGTGTTGAGTCAACTCTCTCCTCCATGAGGGTAGAAAATTGCTGTCTTAATCAGTGTTCTCTCGCTGTGAAGAGAGACCATGACCATGGCAACTCTTAAAAAGGAAAGCATTTAACTGGGGTTTGCTTAACGTTTCAAAGGTTTTAGGCCATTACAATCATGGCAGGGAGCATGGCTGCATGTAAGCAGGCATGGCATTAAAGAAGTAGTTGAAAGGTCTCCGTCTGGATTCGGAAGTCAGAAGAAGAGAAAGATACTGAGCCTGGCATGAGCTTTAGACACCTCAAAGCTCACCTGATTGGGGACACTTCTTCCAACTTCCAAGGGCAACACTTCCTGATCCTTTTAAAATAGAAGCACTCCTTAACAACTAAGCAGTCAAATATACGAGATTATGGGCATTCTCATTCAAACCAACACTCACACTGACGGTTAAAGTCTGCAAATAGACCTAAAGTTTCCTTAATTTCAAGTGTTGGTGATAATCTCATTCATATCAAGAAATGGCTGTTAATTTGATGAATGATGACTGGGAGAGCAGCTGAAATATGTGATTTAGAAATACAAGCCACTGTGTTGCTGAAAAGATTACTAGCTTAAGAAATTAATTGTGGGACCAGGAAATGTTGTGACTGTATTGCTGCATTGCACACATCATGCCAGTGACAGGATTTAAATATCCATTTTCTCCTTCGCTGGGACGCTACAATTCCGTCTTGTCAGGAGCTGTGTTTTCACATTCCCCAGCACTTTCCAGTGAAACCTCGCCGCGGAGTTCGCTGCTCTGCCCCACAAACACGTCATTTAGCACTAATTGTCTGCACATTACGGGAAATGAGAAAGTTGTCACGGAGAGGTTCACCCAGGAGAATTTATTCAGCACCGAGCGGCCGTTCCTGGCCTTCCCTCGAGCGCGGCCTGTGACAGAATGTCTTTTTTGCAGTGAGAAACCCGTAGAAAGCTGAGTGCATTGTTCTGACCTATTAAAAACCCACTTGAATTTCTGGCTCCTTTCAGGAACATGAAGACTTAATTTGACATATGTAAATAAGGTCCCTTTCACCTGCATAGCTGCTCTTGCATATCCATTGGGTTCATAAATATGGCCTTTGTTTGGGTAGAATTTTACCTACAAGAAAAAAAATCTGGTCTATCAAGACCCTGACATTTTCAAAGTCCTGTAGCCCCTGTCCACAGCACGTTGTTGTGTTCAAGAAGAGACAGTAAATGGACCCGACTCTGAGCTCTGCTTTGGAATCACACAATCATTACAGAACACTGAAATATTGCTAGAAGTGGTGGGAGGAGGGGATTATTCAATCTAAACACTGAAACTTGTATTTTAGCATGGATATTTGTGTTTTCATCACTGTATATAATTTTTAAAATATAATAATACTTAAATTTTTCATGTCATGAAACAGTAAATGCCCTTGATTGAATGGATCATTGAGACATGGTCTCATGGATGAAGAAATCAGACCCGAATGCCTGAAAAAATGTCAGAGACTTTTGGTTTTGGTTTCTTGTTTTGTATTTGGGTCACCGTGGCATGTTGGTTTATAGTCTCCTGTCAGTTTCCCATGTTCTGATCCATAGAAACACCAAATGTCTTCAATGTCTAAATGTCATTTTAATATATAATATGTACATACATATACATACATACTTATACATACATATACATACATACATATACATACATACACACACACACACACATATATAAAACGCATAAGCTGTTTTTTGATAACAAATGGATTGTGAGCAGAGCCAGGAACACAGCACTATTGGCCGCCACCCTGTTTTCACTCATTGCTGATTCTAGCTGCCAGGAGGAGCAGAGGACTCTGGAGAGACACAAGTGAAGCATGACTTTAGGCCACAACTTAGTAGCTCAGGCTAAGGACATGACAATTGTTCCAAAATGGATACAGCAAGCCACAAGGAACTCAGGATGGCTAATTCTCCCAGTGACTGTCTGGTATGTCTTTTAACCCCGAACTGCCCATTAATATGAGACACTGGCTCACACTTGATACGTGTATCTGAAATATAATTTTACCTTCGGGGGACAGCAATACCACTTGGCCCTTTATTAGAGAACTTCACTTGTAAGGAAGGGGAATAGTTTCCGTTTCAAATTATGCTTGGAAATATCTCCTTACAAGGCGTTTGCATTCTCAATCACTCATTGCCCAGTATTCTTTAAAAACAGTTTTCATGGTTTCTTGACATTTTATTCTTAAAAATTAATCAGTGATCCCTATACATTCATCAAATATGTTAATGAAACCATAATCAAATTTCAAAAATTCCTCAAAATATTGCTATTTCCTACTTGATTTTGTTTTGACTCTCCATGTTTTTCTCATGGCTATTTTTGTTGTTGCTGCATTTTTTTGTCATTTTTTCCTCCATTCTTTTGTTGTTAGTCTCTTTCTTTCCCTTTCCCTTTCTCCATGAACACCACAGATGCTCAGAATGATTTGATGTGCTGACTTATTTGGAATTCTGGAACAGCTATAGGGGTGGAGCTCTAAGAAGGAATTTTAAATGGTGCCTGTATTAATTAAGGATCTTGGCATTTACCTTAAATATTTGTGTAATTATAAAAGTTTAGCAGAACACTGAGTAATTAAAGATTCAGTTAAGAAAGGTCAATGCCAACACTGAGCAATATATACATATATTTATTGTTTTTATATTCATGTTCATACATGCACACACAGGCACATACACACACACACACACACACACACACACACACACACACACCTAAAACAGCAGAGCTGGAGATGTGGCCATTGCCAAAGATTTGTAAAGAAAGAATCTGCATGGAGAGATGCAAGAGTCTGCATGGAGAGATGCAAGAATCTGCTTGAAGTGGTGCAAGAATCTGCATGGACAGGTGCAAGAATCTGCATGAAGTGGTACAAGAATCTCTATGGAGAGGTGCAAGAATCTGCATGGAGAGATGCAAGAATCTGCATGAAATGGTGCAAGAATCTGCATGAAGTGGTGCAAGAATCTGCATGGAGAGATGTAGAAATCTGCATGGAGAAGTACAAGAATCTGCATGGAGAGTTGCAAGAATCTGCATGGAGAGATGTAAGAATCTGCATGGAGAGGTGCAAGAATCTGCATGGAGAGATGCAAGAAACAATGAATTAATAAAACTAAAGTCAGCCTGGGAATATTACCATTTCCAATGTGACCTCCTGACACAGTTTATTTATTTTCAATTTACAACTATTGATAATCCAGGGCAACACTAGCTTAATTTTGTTATTTGTATAATGTATAATCATAATATTAAATATCTATCTTCAAATTCATTTGCTTATAGTGTGACAATAAACTTGTTTATTTAGTAGATGTTTTGAAATCTTTAAAAGCTACTCATTGTGAAGAGTCTGTGATAAAACAAGTTTTAAAATATAAAATATGTAAATAGAATTAAATATTAATTAGTTAGTTAATTAACTATTAGTTAGCTCACAATCTTTGGTTTCAAAGCAGTGAAACCATCAAGGTATTTCTTTAATACAGTTCTGGCTCAGCTTTGTGGCCAGGATTAATATGGGAGGTCATTGCTTGTGTATTTACTTAAACATGTAATCACTGGAGACAAATTTCTTTCACTGTGAGGTGATAAGATCTGGCTCTGCATTAGAGAGCTGTCAAAGGATGAGTCATTCTGGTAGTTCAAGAGTACTGGACTGAATTTCAAAAGTGTTAGTACACAATTGAGCACACTTCAACCCACACTTTAATATCAATATTTCATGGTGAGTCACCGTCCATCCACTCCCAAAGAGCTGAATTGGTTCTCTAAAACTCTGAGAAGATTTCTCTAAGAATAAAACATTTCACTAGATGATAGAATCCAGCTTGGGTGGGGAAATGGCTGTAATTTTTTTTTACCAAATGTCCATGCTAAACTAGCACAACACAATAAAATGTATGATCTGTTTAACTATAACCTAAATTTTTAGAAGCTAGAGGAAAAGAAACTGAAATGTAACCAGATTGCTACAGTAAGACACAGTAACCATGTTACAGTGCCAGTAAGCTTTATTATATATCATAAGTCCTTGAAAGCTTCCTTCAGAATATATACATGGTTTTAAAGACAGAGAAGGAAAAGCAAGAGTGTTTATTTAAAGTAACAATATAAAAGGTTTTTATGCCACCTGGATGCTCATGCAGATCATGAATAACTAATCTGTGTTCAATTTTATAGTGAGCCTACCTTATTTTTTTCAATATTAATGTACTTGTTTCATTTCCTTTTAACTAAGATGTATTTGTGTGTGTGTGTGTGTGTGTGTGTTTATTTTTAGAATGGATACAATCAGGTCATATAATTACTGTTTCTGAATGGAGCTAATTGTTAGTTCTGCTATCTGCTGGTTTCCACCAAATGTCTCTATTATATAA
>JAQHUG010000038.1:3859862-3881526 GCA_028555095.1 Dicrostonyx torquatus | reverse complement strand
CTGCTCCATCCCGGTCTTAGAAGGTGTGCATCCATATAGACTAGGTTCCCAAAAAGCCAATACATGCAGAAGAGATAGGTCCCAGTGCCATTATCATTGGCTTCTTAGTCAGTCCCCATTGGCAGCCACATTCAGAGAGTTCAGTTTGGTCATATGCTCATTCAGTCCTGGTCCAGCTGGATTTGATGAGCTCCCAATAGATCAGGTACAATTTTTCTTTCTATTGTCCTTGAGTTGCTGTCGGGACTTGCTGGCTCTCGGCATGTGGTAAAGTTTTCCTGGTTTCTGTTTGTTGTTTTCAAAGTGAATACTGGGGAGGGATTTCCATCCTTACAACTTGCTGTAGAGTCATGAAGTCCATATTTCTGAGATCCAAGAGACACATTCTGGGAAAAACCAGTAATTGTACTTTAATTTTTTCCTTGGTTTCACTTTCATTTTTTGTCTGCATTTCTTATTGCCTTTGAAGGGTTTTAGTGGAAAAAAAGTTTGAAATTACATCTGGCATTTCTGTTAAACTGGAAGACTGTCTCCAGAAATAGATGGCCTCATGGAAATCCTGTGGAACCAACATTCCACCAGGTAGTAGATGGGGTAGATGTTGGGGCGTGCCAAGCCTTTGTCCTGGATGTGTGCCTGGGTGGCAAGCAAGTGGTGGGTCAGGGCTGCAAGGACCAGTCCCCTTTGGTGAGGGAAGGAGTTAGCTCTCCCAGGCCCATGCTGAGATAGAGAAGCCCTGGTGTCAGTAGGTCAGGAGAGAAGTAAGCTGTGACGGAGATGCAGGAACGTTAACAAAATTCCTGTCCTTACTGCCTAGTATCTAGGTGACATAGGAAGAGAGGTCCATCTATAGACACAGATGGGACCTTCTCAACCTCTGGCACCTTCATCTGGGACTTGCCAATTTCGACACTGTAATTTTCCTTTCTTTAACAGTTATCCATCTGAAGCATTTCATTATAGCAGCCCACATTAAATTGAAACAACTGCTTCAACTTTCACTTTAAGTTGAAAAATATTTGCTTATGTGTATATATAATACACATACATGTATGTATGTATGTATGTATATATATATGTATGTATGTATATATATATATAATATATATATATATATATACCGTGTGAGTGCTTGAGGCCAGAAAATGACACCAGATACAATGGAAATGAAGTAAGAGATAGCCATGAGTCACCAAGTAGTTCCTGGGAATCGAACCCAGATCATCTGGAAGAGCACGAAGTTCCCTTGACAGCTGAGCCATCTTTCCAGTTCCCATTTTTGCTTGCACAGTAGCTTATATCCGCAGCAACACTGAATCTCCCTACCGTTTCATCAGGCCCATTGACGTATCGTTCACACACTTGCGGTTCACACTACAACTCTTTCAGGTGTCCCCAGCACTGTACACACTTTTAGAATTTTTCATTTATCTCCCCAACATAAATGAATAGATAAATAAAATAGCCCTTGTCAATAATTTCTCCCATCACCTATCCAGCCCTGCGAAATACCAACTCATTTTCTTTCTCTTTAGGTTTGTGGGATGCCATCTTCAAATAATCAGAATTGTACACAATATTTCCATGGTTATCCTATTTATCATATTTTTAAAGTACTCTGCTGAATTTTTCAAAGTGTAAGGACCCAGTTTTGACTGAAATTATCCCATTTTCCATTTATTCTGCCTTGTGGCTGTATCACATTTTATTTATCCATTCAGGGCAATTTGTGCTGCTTTCCTTTATGTATTAGGAAAATCACTCTACCACCATTTTCTCTCTCTCTCTCGTTTTTGAAAACTCATTTTTTTTCACATAATATATGCTGATTATGGTTTCCCCTTTCTCTATTTTTTCAAGTTCCTCCATATCTTCCCTCATGACTGGTTCCACTCTGTATCTCACATGAGAAAGCAAACAGGCCTCTAAGGGATAATAATGATAAAATAAGACAGAACAAATCAACAGAAGGAAGGAGTGGAAAAGAAGGCATAATAATTTAGAAACCCATTTGTTCCCACACCCATGGCCTCATAAAAATTCGAAACTGGAAGTCAAAATATGCACACAAAGTGCCTGGTAAGGATCTCTGCAGCCCATGCTTTCTGTCTCAGTCCTTATGAGGGCATGTGAACGTTGATCAGGTCAGAGGGTCCTGTTTTCTTGATGTCCTCCATTCCTTCTGGCTGTTAGACTCCTTCTGCCTCCTCTTCTGCAGAGCTCTCTGAGCCTTGAGGGGAGGGATTTGATGAATGGAGTAGGAGGGTTCATCTGTATTTCTGTGCTTTGATTGGTTGAATAAAGAAGCTGCCTGGCTTGTAAGATAGGTCAACCCTTAGGTGGGTGGAGTAAACAGAACGGAAGTTCTGAGGAGAAGAAAGGAAGTGAGCCAGTCGCCATGAGGCTCCCGTCGCAGATGGATGCAGGTTAGACCTTTCCGGTAAGTCACTATCTCGTGGTGACCTACAGACTTTTATAATGGGTTAGTTTAGATGTGAGAGCTAGCCAAGAAAAGGCTAATGATAATGGGCCAGGCAGAGTTTAAATGAATATAATTCTCATGTGGTTATTTTGGGCATAAGCAGGCAACCAGCAGCTGAGCGGGCCAGCAGCTGGGGGCTGGGAGCCAGGCGTTGGGAAAATAATCCACACCTCTCCCCTACTTACAACAGATGGAGACATCTCATTTAGGACTGTGCATTCCAAGATCGCTCACTCCCCATACTGTCTTGCTGTGGCAAGACACTGAGCTGTGAGTATAATGGCACATTATCAGGAGTAATTTTACGCTTCATCTTGCTGTAGTTGTTCTTACAACAGTAGTTGTTGATGTTATTCTAGGTCCCTGCTCTGTCAAGTCTCAGGTTCTTTGTAACCAAAGTGTCAGATAGGGATTCTGTCTCAGGGAATGAGCCTTCAGTCAAATTGAATATTGATTCTCCCTCTTGTGCCACTATTGACCTAGCATCTTGCAGGCAGGACACCGCTGTATATCAAAGGGTCTGTGGTTGGCTTGGGGTCTACATTTCACCTGGTAGTAGGCAGAGAACCTTCCTTACTAAAGATGCTCGTACACAGGGGTAGAAGCTGTATATAATATAGGTACCAGCTTGACTTCTCCACATTCAGTAGGTTGTGTGGGTGGTATCTTCATCAAAAGTGTCTTGTTGTCAGTCTGTGGAGAGCAACTTATAGCCTTGGCACCAGTCTGTGTTGTTTGGGGATACCCACGGCACCCCTTTGTCTGATCACTATTTCAGATGTGTCTCAATTTCATTATTGGAGTCTCATTTTGTGAGAAAAGATGGCCAGTTTGGACTTGGTCTCCCCCATTATTTGATAATTTTATTTAAATTGCCTCTATATGTGTATATGTTTCAGAAAGATTCTACTCTCTTAGATTTCCATACTACCTCTCAAGGGGCCCTCACTTTTATCTGCTTCTCTTCTTATTCTCTCCTTCCTCCCTTCTTCCTCCATCCACTTCATCATCATGTTCGATCCACCCCACTCATGCATCCACAACTACTTACTCTATTTCCCTTTCCTAGGGATATCTATCTGCTCCCCTTAGTACCTCTATGCCTATCCCCTGTGGCTCTATGGATCATAGCTTCCTTATCATTAACATGAGGCTAATGTACACATATAAGCAAATAAGTACCATAATTATCTTCGTATGTCTTGGTTACCTCACTCAAAATGACTTTTTCCTAGTTCCATCTATTTACCAGTGAGTTTCAAGATTTTATTTTTTTAAGGGCTGCGCAATACTCCATTATGAAAATGTATGGTTTATAAACCATTGTTCTTTTCAAGTATATATAGGTTGTTTCCAATTTCTGTCTATTATGAATAGAATAGCAATGAATGTTGTTGAGCAAGTTGCTTTGTGGTCAGATGAAGCATCCTTTGCACATATGCTCTTAAGTATTGAAAGACCCCAGACCCAAGGGATCTGGATGCCTCATCCGTGAATTGACCACCGCTTAGACACAAACACAAAACGACCACTGGATGCACAGGTAAGAGTTTTTTTTTATTTTCACGGAGTCTGTGGATGCTTCTGCATTCGGGAGCAGAACATGTCATCTAGATTCCAGAACTGGTACTTATAACCCTAAACCAGAAGAAGTGGCTTACAGAAGCAAAAAGCATAATTATTGGTTAATTCTAAGGAGGCAAGGGGTGACATGGCTCAAACTCAGATATGCCAGCCTTGTCCTTGGTTATGGACATCTGGTTTCTGTTAGGCCTGGCCTCCAGATGTCAGACCATAGATATCTTGTGGCTTGGCTGGTGTTCTCATCTAGGGCTTGAGGGAAGAGGATGGGAGTGTCTTTCAGTCTGGGGGTATTGCTAGTTTTAAGCCTTACTAAATCATGGCATTATTGCTGCTAAAACTGCTGAACTGGTTCGGGGGTCTTTCAGTATGGAATATACATGAATCTTGATATCGATCTATTCCCATCATCTTGATATCTACATACAAGATTGGGACGAAAATATGAGGGTGAGGTTTCTGGAGCATCCAGACCTTATGGTAAACAGCATAAGGAATGAATTGCCAAGCTGTTTCCCATTGTGACCTTGCAGATTGTGGTAATTTAAGCTATTATCAAAATATGCACAGTCCAACTTTTCTATATCCTTGCCAACAAGTGTCATTATCTGCTTTGAGAGGTTGTTGGGATTTTTTTCTTCTTTTTTGGATATTTTTTATTGATTTGGAAATTGGGTTATATTGTATAGACACAGGATAGCCTCCTATTGGGCATTTTTGCCTCCATTTCTGGAATTCTATACTTACAGGCATATACCAGCATGTTCATCTTAATTGTCTCTTTCAAAATGTAACCACCAGGTTGAGGATGTAGTCTCTTTTGGTCTTTATTTTTATCTTGAAAAATGCAAAAGTTGAAACTTTTATTTTGTTAAATGAACTGTTATGTGATGTTTGTTAACCTAGGAAATATTCTGAACTTCTATATGGGCTATAAATAATGTTTTTTATTAAAAATGACAATTTCAAAAGTTTGAAGTGCATTATTTACTAAATAAAGAGCTTTGTTACAGTCAATTTTGCACAGAAGCACAGGAAAATCAATAAACTGGAGTTTTAATGTTTCATTCCAGGCGTGAAAACTGACTCCATTCATAGGTCAATATAATATTAGGATATATATTTCAGGATATATTATCAACTTGGCTGACAGGCTTAGATATGAGTTCTTTCAACTTAATTTCATCTAAAGAGATGGCTTATGGTTATCCACTAGCAAGTCAGCTCATTTAAATATTAATTTGGAAATGATGAATATAAATTGTTAGAAAATGGAAAAATACCTCAAAATTCTCAAACCATCATAGCATAAAAGATTTTAATAACATTACTTAATCATATTAAACAGATTAGATTAGTAAAATATTATTCAGTATTATAAATTCTTGACATAGAATATTAGCTATAACTCTCCATTTCTTAGGTACGTATTTAATTCTCGATGCTCTTTCTCCTTCAGTCCGGCTAAAGTTATTCTGAGCTATGATCTTTGTTGAAAGACAGGTCAGTCTATTCTTGGGTCTTCTGTTCTGTGAGACAGCTCTGAGTCAGCACTGAGTTATGCTTTGAAAAAGAAATAGACCTTTCAGCTGTGTGCTAATATTTGATGCAAGGAATGCAGCCTAATTTAAAATAATATTTGTGAATCTGAGAATGTTCTACTTTGCACAGAGCTCCAAATTTTAGTTAAGTTTTCTGTCATAGAAATCCAATCATTTTTGTCTTTAATAACTGTATTTTACCTTGATGCAATGAAACAGTCTACAACTATAAAAATGAGGGTACACATTCACTTACTGGCATGTAGAAATTTAAAGTATGTGTATATATAGATATAGACATAATAGATATATAGATATAAGTATAATCCATAGCACACTGTTTCTAGAGCAATATTTTTTAATCAAAGTTTTAGTGTTTGAATTGTTTAGAGTTTGGCCTTTTAAAGTATAACTTATTCAATGCATGCATATCTCAAAAGTTTGACCACTGGTTGTCACCAAAATTATAACACTGATCATTAATACTATGAACATTAAGGAAAGCAGTTTTCATGTGACCAACATATATCCTTCTAATCATCTCAGTGAATGCCACCTCATCCTCTGGGTTGTTTCCATTTAAATTTTCTTTTTTGTGAGGTTGTTGTTTTATCTTTATATATGTTTTTAATTGTTTGCATTTTTGATTAAATTAAAATATAATTATATAATTACCCCTGTCCAATGCCTCCCTCCAACCCCTTCCATGACCCACATATTATCAATTATCAGATTCACTCCTTCATTCTCTTTGTTATAGTTACATATGTTTAAACACACACACAAAACCTATTCAGTACTGCTTGTATGTATCTAATTTCAGTGTTGATTACTTGATCTGAATAATCAGTCAAATAATCCCAAGAATGACTAATATGACTAATCTCTCTCTCTCTCTCTCTCTCTCTCTCTCTCTCTCTCAAGTCAGTCCTTAGTTGTCTTCAGTTCTGCTTAGGAGTGGGGTCTCATGATATTTTATTCATCTACAAATGCCCTATATACATTCCTTACATTATCCAAAGAACTGTGAGCTACTTCAGCATTAGGGAAAGAAGTCATCACTGGCTTTGTATCATGCTCAGGTCTTGTAGGAATAGCGAGGAGAAGCAGGGTGGTAGGAGATACTTCTGTCTCAGCACAGCTGTGCCATCAATGTAGTCCATCTTTGCTGAGAAAGTACTATTCTGAACAGAATTACAGTGCCACAACACGTTTTCTTATGACATATTGATTAGGTTTTAATTATAGCGAAATTTTATGAATGTCTTCTATTTTTACCCATTTCCATGTTCTAGTCACTCTGCTTTCTGTTGTCTGATATCTGTGAGCACATTTTAAACAACTTTTAATAGCTGGGAATCCACATTGTTGTTTTATATGTTAGTCTTAACTGTATCCTCAACGCGCCATCCGAATGAGCTCATAAAAATAAATGCAGCACTCACAATGCCATCTTTTAAATGCCCTGTGACAAGTTATGGCACATTTAATTCATGCCAGAATTAAATGTATGATAATAATATATTTTAATTTTAAGTAAATTTAACATTTTAACAAAAGAAGCTTTTTATATAAATTTTTACTTCCTTCTTAAATGCATTTGTTCCTTGATCTGGTTTTACATATCTACCCAGCAGCCTAAGGCATGTAAATCTCATATTACCTTTTAGGTAACTCAAATACAGGAAGGATTCTGTGGGTAGCTCAGCATGTGCTGGCTAATGCCAGACTCTACCATTTGGGTTAGTTTCTGTTCTCATTCTCCTCCTGTGTTCATCTTACACAGAATGGAACTGGCTATAAACCTCCCAGGCTCCCTCTTGTCTGACAGAGTCTGAGCGAGGTGTCCATTACAGCAGTCAGGGACAGCAAATGTCCTCAGTTTCTTCCGTTGTTTTTTCCTCTCAAAATTCAGTTGGAAGTTTTGTTTAACAAGTTAAAAGTGATTTTACGAAAATAAAATAAAAATTCCTTTTTTATGGATATCTGAAACATATGATTGTTTTCAAATGGTGTTCTCCCGCCGCGCTAACACTGTATGAGATTCACAGACTATCATCCCATCTGAAATTCCAGATAAAGCAGAATTAGCCACAGGGACGAGGCCTGCTGGCACTAATGGGGAGGACAGCAGGCCTCTGTATATTGTTCCTCCCATTATGTAAGCTCTGACTGCATGGTAATCTGTGTAAGGCATTTTGGGAGCTCAGTGATGGACACCTACAGGGTGGCACTTACGTTTTGAGAAAATATTTCAGGGAATGAATAAAGTTAAAGGGTTTGAGAACTATTATTTTACCTTATGTTTTTCACAGCAAGGTAATTTTCCTTCGTGGTTATGAAGTGTGGCCATGAAGAAATGCATGAGTCTATGACTCATAGTGAAATTAGCCTTAATGAAATTTGTTGTTTCATTTTTTGATCTATCTTTTATATATATATGTATGTATATATATATATATGTTTCAAATATATATTTGATGTTTATATTAGGTACGTTGTGGCTCAGATATGTAGTTCAGTAATAGAGCATTTTATCTCTCTCTCTTTCTCTCTCTCACACACACACAGTTTTATATTTCATTTTCATGCAACCACATTTTTCTAATTTCTAGTGTAGACATAATTTTCTAACATGCATTATGTTCACACTGCTGTTCTTTGATTTTCTGAATTTCTTCCCCCTCTCAAAGCACTATTAGTATTCAGATTTTGCACCCAATCCCAAAGTACTGTGATGTCATTTTGACCTTCAGGTAGTCCTTACTCAAGAGAGCTATTGGCATTTCAGACTCTCGGAGTGGGACTGCCTCACTGATTCTTAAGAAGAAAAATGTGGTCCCTGAATGGATATCGCATGCTTCAGGACATCTTTATTTTAAAATTGTATTAATTGTAATAATGGCATGAATAGTTTTACCTTTGCATATGAAAAGTGATACTTCTTGACATTTAGTTTATCAGATAGTATGTTTAAATGCATTATAATTTTAACATTTTTGAAATGCATGATTGTTAGCATATAAAACAGTGCAAATAAATGAAAATTTTTTTTATGAGTTAGACACATGAACTATATATAAGTTCTAGAAAATTCACTTTCATTACAAAAAAAAATCAACCTCAAAGAATGATCATAGTGGGCCCCAGATCATAGTCACTACCATCTTGTATTTTTCCCTTTTCTTTTTCTCTCATCCATTACATCCTGAACACAGTTTCCCCGCTTAACTCCCCTCACCTCCCCTGTTTCCCAGATCAACTCCTCCTCCATTTCCCTTCCAAAAAAATAAAATAAAATAGCAGGTTCCAAGGATATCAACTGAACACAGCCTAACAAATTACAATAAGACTAGACACAAATCCTCATGTCTAGCCTGGCAACCCATTAGGAGGAAAGGGGTCCTGAGAGCAGGCAAAAGAGTCAGAGAATCCTTCATTCCCACTGTTAGGAGGCCCACAAGAACACCAAGCTATGCAACCATAATCTCTATGCAGAGGACCTAGCTCAGACTCATACAGGGTCCATGAGTGGTCCTCGATGTGCCTTTTTTGGTTGATTTTGTGTTTTCATGGAGTCCTTCCTCGACCCCTCTGGTTCCCAAACTCCTTCTACCTTCTCTTATGCAGGACTCTACTAGCTCCACCTAGTGTTTAGCTATGGATCTCTGCATTAGCCTTTCTGATGACAATTGGGCTAGACACCAATCTATAAAAGTATGGAAGAATATGGTTATGAATTATGTTATGAAAAAAATGTTTGTTTGTTTATTTGAAGTCATGTTTGGTTCTAACCCGGGTCTTTGCACTATCTAATCTTTGGTTCCTACCCATCCAGACAGTGCCAGGCATGGAATCACCCTCTCTTGGTGTGAGCCTCACGTTGAAACAGACATTGGTTGACCAATCCCACAACTTCTGCTCAGTTTTACCCCAGCACATCTCACATGCAGGACAGTGTAGAGCAAAGGTTTTGGGGCTGGGTTGATGACCTAGTCCCACTTCTGACGTCTTGCTTGGTTATAGAAGATGGCCAGTTCAGGATCCATAAGCTCTATTACTAGGAGTCTTCTATGGGGTTGTAGATTCCACGGAGTTTCCACTGCACTAAATTTCCACATTGCCATCCAAATGTTCCCCATGTCTAGTCAACTAGAATATTTTTCTCTTTCTACATGAGACACTTAGAGTGCCTTGTTGACCCATTCCGGTGGAACATAATCACCCATCATCTGATTACTAATCACTCATCATTTTCAGTCAATGACTTGTCCCTTCATGACCCAAAACTGACCTCCCCTGAATCTTTTCAGTCACAGCCTCGTGTCCTTCTGTCTCTTCGGTCCTTCTAGCACATCTCAATCATCTTTCCAGATCCATCCCCTTAGAATATCACCTACAACATTAGTTTCTTTGAAATCTGTGTTGTTTCTTCCTGTCTTTGTGTCTGGACAGTGAAGAAGGGAAAATTTCTTCCTTCCCAATCACTTTCTAAATCACTCTAAGTTGGGTTTATTTGTTTCTCTAACATTCAATATTTCTGGATATCATCTGATCTATCACTATCTGCTATTCATTGTAATCATTGCTTACAGGCCATGTATCTCACTTCTTTCTGATGTTGTCATTCATATTCTTGGAGATGCAGGAGAGTGCTAGCTCTCACCACTCTGCCACTGCAAGACTGTTCTTTCAGTACTCTGAATATTCTGCTCCACTTTTTTTGGTTGGCACGGTTTCTAATCAGAGTTAATCTTTTTTTTTTCCTAATGCTTGGATATGACCTACCTACACACTGCTATTATGAAATTCATATTTATACATTTGGTTTTGTCAGAAATTCTTGAATATACGTTTTGTTAAAGGTTATTAATCCAGGGAAAATTATCAGCCATTATTTGTTCATGTATTTTCTTCTGCTTCATTTCTTCTGTCTTCCCCTTTTTCTACCACCCACAGCTTCTGGCCTACTCTTCTGCTTAGTTTTTTCCTTCTTTTGCCTCAGTTTTTATACATTATATATAGATTTATATAATCATGGATTATATAAATATTATATTATATTCTGTTCAGAGCATCTGTGACTTTTGATAAAAACTTGGCTTCAGTTTTTAAAGATTATATAGATTTATATAATCATAGATATTTATTATAATCTTAGGCACTATCTGTGTGCTAACAGCATTTTTATTCCAATCTATTTTCTTGTTATTTGATTTCTGACATCCTTATTAACATATTCCCCTTATTCTTGTGAGGTACCTACCTCTTCCTTTTGAAATTAATGTATAGATATTGTAAGATTTCCTCCATGATAATACTGAAATGTTTATGGTATTTATATTTTGTTTTCATATAAAATTTGCTTCATTGGACTCATTATTTCTAATACATTTACCAAAATTTTATAAAAACCTTGGCAGGTTTCAAAGATTAGGAACTGAGGTGAATGGACCACTAATATCAGTACTTCTGATCACCCAACTATATAATGAACTGAGTTTAGAATTATCTGAAGCAGATTAATATGCCCATGGCTCTTTGGTTTGGGATACTTTTGAATTTTTTACTCCCCCATGTTTTTTCTTTGGAATCCGCAACAACTGCAGTTTAAATTGACTACCATTACACACGGGAGTTCAATTGTTGGAAGTCCAGTTTGGAAGAAACAGAAGCATTCTATATTTTAGTTTATATTAAATGCCACTTTTCTTTGTCTATGCCTCATATTTATTTATTAAATAATTTATTCAGCTTTTTCTTCCTGCATGGTATCTTTATTTCTTTCTTTCCCAGATACCTAGCCAAAACTTTAATTGTGAATTTCCAAATCTATTTTAAAGCTCTGACCCCTATTGTGGATATTGTCTTCTACACATAGGTGAGATAGGAAAGATGAAAGGCACAGATCTGAAAAGATCTCTTTTCCTGATTGGAAAAAGGTGTTTGATTGAGCAATGAAAAGTTTTGTTTACCATGAGAGAAGACCTTTATTACACGAAGGAAATTAACTATGGTAAAGAAGGCAATCGTCCCTTGATCTCCTGTGGTTACAAACTTTCTGCTGATAATTTTTTCATGAGGATGTAATAAGATTTATGAAAGAAAGTTATAGTATCAAGAAATATGTAAAAATTAAGAGCTTCTGTCTCACAAAATAATATATCATCATCATATTTTGCCTGTTTGTTCATTTGCTGTTTTAGAAAATTAACATTGGAAATTCTCAATTTGATTCTATGAGTTTCTGATCAAAGTAAATACATCAGTTTCTCCAGCTCTCTAAATATGTTTTCCTTCTCAGAATTTAAAGTGATTTACTCAAACATCAGGGCCTAGCCCAATCATCATCAGACAGGCTTCCTCCAGCAGCTGATGGGAACCATGCAGAGACTCACAGTCAAATATTAGGTGAAGCTTGGAGAACCTTACAGAAAAGGGGAAGTAATGACTGTAGGAGACAGAAGGGTTGAGGTGTAGGGGAAGACTGGGAGGAGGGCAGAGAAGGAACGCTGTGGTCAGGATGAACTCTATGAGAGAAGAAAAAAGGAAAGGAAAATTGTATTTCAGCTTGTGATATCTGTTCTCTTGAAATTCAAAGGGGGGAAATGTGTGTTGTGGCTAGATAATGGCACTCTACAAAAGTCAGAGCCAAAGACAAAGTTATTGTCAGCGTTTCCATGGGTGTTCGGTGTTTCTCGAGATCCGGAATAAACTACTTTAGCTCACATGGCTAAAATAAGCCACTTAAGTTCATTGTCTCGGCTTCTATTTCCAGAGCAACTGAAGCTAGGATCACAAGTGAAGCAATTTACTGAGAAATGATAGTATCTCCTCCTAGACTGCGCTACAGCTGAGAGAGTCACAAATAAGCATTAGATCATTACACGCCTTTTCTGTAACTCTCAGAGAAAATGACTAACACTTGTAAATTTAAGAGATTTCTAAAGTGAAACAATTACACTCAATTACTATCACTCATATGCTATAGTTGGGCTCTTGGAGATCTATTTATATAGAATTTTTTTGAAATCTATGAATGATTTCATATATATATATATATATATATATATATGAGCTTGAAATATAAAAACTCAGAAACATTACACTTAAAAATCTGATATATTTCTATTTCCTTTAAAATTGAGATACATCTATCCCTACCACCAAGAGACCGGAGACTGACAATGTCAGTGAATTCCTAAAATAATCTTTCCAAACACAAAAGAAAGCTGCCTTATGTCTTCTGGCACTTAGCTGGGTTGTAATAATTCTAGGTTTAAAGCAGATGATTGAGGTGATACATGATGTATAAAACAGATCTCATTGATGAAGCACATTTTCATGTGGGCTATAGAAGGCTGTATTTCCAAAAGGATTCCAGGAATGTTCTTAATCCTTTCTTGTGAGAAATTATGAACACAGAAAATATGATCTTCACCCAACACTTGAAATTAGATGAGTAATCATAAGAAAGTAGCACAAGTCATTAGCTAAGGTAAAAATCTCATGATGGCCAGAGAGTTGGTTTGCTAGTTGGAAGCATTTGTTGCTCTTGCAGAAGACATGAGTTTGATTCCTAGCACTCACGTGGCAGTTCATGTCCATCGTAACTTCAGTCTCAGGGAGTCCAATGCCAGCCTCTTCTGACTTCCATAGGTACCAGGTATGCAAAACATGTATACCTGTAATGCAATAAGATAAATAAAATCTAAAGTAAAGAAAGTTCTTTATATTTCCATGCATGCTTTCTGCAGAGGAACTTTTAGAGAATAACTTTACTTGCTTTGATTCTTGGAAACTTGAGTAAATGGGTTTACTGTCTAGTCATTATCTAGACATAGATTTGTTTCAATACATGATACTCAATATGAAACTGTTTTGGTGAGCGGTCTCTGCATTCCTGTAAGAAAGGTATTGAGCACATCATGTTTTTGTGCTATCTTTAGAATTAAACTTTTTATTGTCTAAAACAAACTTCCTTGGGATATTCTGTTCAGAGCATCTGTGACTTTTGATAAAAACTTGGCATTTGGCTCAGTCTTTAATTGTCCCTTCTATGTTCCTCAAAGTGTCTGGTGATACATGGATTTCTCTTTTAGATGATAGAATCTAGACCTAGCATTTATGGGTGACCATAATGGTCCTCTTTTATCTATAAATGGCTGTTCCTTTGCAATACCAGGAAACTCTTTGAATCAGATGAAGGCTAAAACAGAGCTACTTGGATATGTTTCTGCTACAACACTTCCTACATAGAATCTATGATATTTTTCTCTCAAAAATTCAACCTCCAACTCTTTGGATACAAACTATGTGTCATAAAATTTCATTTAATTGTGGAAATAGTTGTCTGAGTCAGTTTCTGACTCTACAAGTTAAGCCTCAATCTGCAAAACCATACTCATTTAAAGGGATTTCTACTTTTACAATCTGCTTAAATTTATGATTTCCCATGACCTTGCCACAGGTTTGGTAACTTCCTAGAAAGGTTTGAAGAAATCAAGAAAATAATTTATGAATCATATGAGAGAGATCACAGGCAGTGCCAGAGGAAATGGTGAGAATTTTTACATTCCTTGTAGTTATAGTATCATTACCACTCCCAATTGTGTCCTTCCATCCAGAAGTTCTTGCAACTTCACAAAGCCAAGAGTCTTAATTATGAAGCCATAGCTATATCCATTGTTGATAATTGGTTTTGTTTTTACCCACTCACCCATACAGGGATTTGGAAATGGGGTTGTAAGTTACACAATGGATCATTTTTTTTCTTTGGAATTTTGACATAGCAGCCCCCATCTTAAACGTTTTAGGTGCCACAAGCTACCACCATCTATCCGTCACACTGAAGATAATCTCATCACTCTGAAGATACTAAGTATTTCTACAGTTCTTGTCAGGAATTAAAGAAAATAATATGTGTGTGTGTGTATAATATTATATACACATGTTCTTGCCTTTATATACATATACAGTATATAGTATTTATAATATATATATAATTGCTAAATAATTTTAGTATGATAATCACTCTGAATATTTTCTTTTATAGTTCATCTCTTACATGATGTTTTCTAGTTATATTAAAATGAAAAACATAAGAAATCTAAGGATAAAAATATCACATTTTCTAGAATCAAGATAATGATCAGATCATAAAGTCAGTAGGAATTTTTTTGAGATATGTGCAGAAGTAAATGTTTCACTTGAACATCTGGTGTAAGAACATTCTAAGGCGAAAAAGAAACAAATTCTAGGATGAAGGTGAACATAAAATTAAGAAGCTATAGAAACATTACGGAGCTCAGGTTGCTTATGATGTATGGAACGGTACGGGATGATGGGAGAGCTGTAGCCCGGACCCAGTACAGTTCGGTATCTGTAGTTGTGTGTGCTTACATAGGTGATGGTAAGAGAGCATTGCAGACATGAACACAAGAACAATGTCACCCTTGATTATTCAGTAAATGGTGGCTTGTCAGGAAGATCTCCCCAGAAATTATTAAAAGCACAATCAAAGCAAGTTGTTGAACGAGAACATGAAGATACTTAAATCTCAAAGTCTTCCATTTAGATGACTGATTTGGGAAACAATTGCAGAAAACAAAAAAGGAAAAATAGGACAGACAACCCTGGTATAATGTTATGATGCTTGCCACTTACAGAATTTCCTAGATTATCAGCACAATCATAGAAATATCTGCCTCGAATAGAAAAACTTATGCCTGAATTCTCATCTTCTAAAATTATTTTGGAGTTGACATGGGTAATTTTGACTCTTTTGTGCTTCTGGGTTGGGAATTTGATAATATACAATCTTATCATGGATTTGAAAAGCACCTGCTTAGGTAATGAAAGACACCTCAGCATAGACTAGGGGAAAATACACTGATCGAAAAGTTACTGAGTCACTGACACACAAGATTTATGTTTTTCCCCCTCTGTCTTTCCAAGAAAAAAATGAAACCAAGAAACAAAAAGTAAAAGAAACAAGACAAATGCATTAAACAAAAATCCACCGACAACCCCCAGCCACAAAACCACAAAGCCACAAGCTAATTTTTTTTTTAAACAAAACAAATAAGACAAAAAATACAACAGAAAATTCACCAAAACACTAGTGAGTTTATTTTGGGTCGCCCAGCTACTCCTGAGCATGAGTTAATATGCTGAGAGATTCCGTTGGAGAGGACTGATGCCCAAGGGTTTCAGTTGCAGATAGTTTGCTGGTTAAGGAGCAGGGTGGAATTTGTGTCCATTTCCCTTCCTGTATGCTGGGATTTTGTCTGACTCGAATCTCTGCAGGTCTTGTGGCTGCTTTCTTGTTTTGCTTTATAGAGACAGGGTTTCTCTGTACCTTTGGAGCTCTTTTAGAATAGGCTGGCCTCGAACTCACAAAGATCCGCCTGCCTCTGCCTCCTGAGTGCTGGGATTAAAAGCGTGCGCCACCACTGTCCCGGCTGCTCTCAAAGCCTCTGTGAGTTCTTTGTAGCACCTGCCCTCATGTGTCTGAAGCCTTCTGCAACCACAGGCTCTTACGATCGTTCTGCCTCCTCTTTGGCCTAAAACCCAGATCTCTGATAGGAGGGTAAGTACATCCCATTGAAGGTTTCATGCTCCAAAGTTTCCCACTCTCCAGTTGTAGATCTCTATGTTACCATCTCCTGCAAGAAACAGCTTCTCTGATGAGTATCTCTGATCGGTGATACAGTGATCAACTGCTATGTTATCAATACAATTCTAGTAGGTTCCATCTAGACTCCATGACCTGCCTAGACTCAGATTCTTGACCTCATTCACAGAGCCGCATAGAGGTCCCATTTCATAGAGTGGTCCTTAAGTCTGATAAAATAGGGAGGGGGCAATTGGTTAGTCCCATAGTGTTCATGCCACTACATGATGGTCAGGAATATATTTTCAGTATCTATGCAACACAGAAAGAAATGTGAGTCGCTAGTTACCCTTGATCCTTGGGGTGTGGTTCGTTTGCTAGTATCCTGCCGAGGCTGTATATTCATGTTGACCAGAGAGATCAGAGTGCTACTTTTAGAGGGCTTGCATAGCACTGAAATCAAAATAATCCTGGCTTCAAACGTAATTCAGAAATATTCCATCTCCTTCAGTCTTTTGAGAGAATTTGTGCGATGGTTTAAATGGCAGGCTTCAGCCAAAAGTTACCAGCATCTGTCCTTTCCTTTGACGTGAAGCTCTATCAGCCAGGGTCTTTTTAATCATTATTCATGGATTCTGAGTCTTTAATTATTTCCTCGGTCAGTCTTGGTTGCTTACATTTGTTTGGGATTTGTCAACCCCACCAGCACCTGGCACCACCCTGAGATACCTGGTTTATTATCATTTATTTTTTTAAAAAAAACAATGTATTTATTATGTATACAATATTCTGTCTGTGTGTATGTCTGCAGGCCAGAAGAGGGCACCAGACCTCATTACAGATGGTTGTGAGCCACCATGTGGTTGCCGGGAATTGAACTCAGGACCTTTGGAAGAGCAGGCAATGCTCTTAACCACTGAGCCATCTCTCCAGCCCCTCATTTACTCATTCCTACAATGACATGTAGCTGTTTGTTTCTCCAGATCCTTTGCATGTCTGATATTAATGACATCATCTTTTTCTCCATTCTAATTTTATTTCATGCCAATTTTTCTTTTTTCTTCGTTCAGATAAAGGTGTGTCAATTTAATTAATGTATTTTTTAAAAAAATCATAAATTTCACTTTATCTGTTGTTTTGCTTGTTTCTAATTCCTGTTTATCTGCCCTAATATGTGTAGCCACTGCTTTTTGCTGACTTTTTGCCTCATATTTTCCCCGTTTCTTTGAAAGACAGTATTCGATTGTTTTCAAGGTCATTCTCATAAAAATATTAATATAAGTCCATATGTATCTGTGTACAGGTGTTAAAACATCATGCACGAGGAGGTCAGGGGTCACCATGGAGAAGCTGACTCTCTTTTCTGTCTTAAGGATCCTTGGGATTGGGCTCCCATCAACAAGCATTCACTCACTGAACCGTCTCACTAGACCCATTCTCCTTTTTGATATAAGCATCTATTCCTATGAGTTGTCCTTTTAGTCGGGTTTCTGCTACATCCTGCATTTTCCTGCCTCACTGTTTCAAGACCCCTTTTGCCCTGCCTATCCATTTTCATATGCCTCTTCTTCAAGTTCATAGTTAACTCTGTCTGATCCATTCAGCCATTGATATTCACTAATAAGTTGCTTTTTAATTTTATATTTTATAATGTCAACCTCTGCAGTTTCTGAGTTAGTCATTAATTATCTTTCCAATACCACTGAATTTCTCTCTCTTTCTCTTGTGTATATATGTGCATTTGAGAGAGAGAGAGATTTCTTAAAACCTACAGGCTTAGAACAGTTATGGGTCATGTTAGTGTATCTCAAATTCCTTTGTTTTGGGGTCAGTGGCTCAGAGATGATATTTTCAGAGAAGGGTTGTGTGAAACGTTATACATGCTTGGATTTTTCAGATTTCTTTCTTTCTTTCTTCCTTCTTTCTTTCTTTCTTTCTTTCTTTCTTTCTTTCTTTTTTTTTTTTTTTTGATTTTCAAGACAGGGTTTCTTTGTAGCTTTGGAACCTGTCCTGGAACTCACTCTTGTAGACCAGGCCGGCCTTGAACTCTCAGAAATCCACCTGCCTCTGCCTCCAGAGTGCTGGGATTAAAGGCGTGCTCTACTAGCATTCAGCAAAATTTTTCAGATTTCTTTTTGCCTTCCACTACTGTCTACATATTTATATAAATAGAAATTTATCTTGTTTTTCTGATTGACTTGCCTGGGAAACCTTTCATCAGTTCAACCATTTTTAGGTTCCAGATCTTGTCATCTTACATTGAGAACTTTTCTTCTGGAGTTCACCAGCAAGTCTGGCGTATGTGAAACACAAATACAAAGCAAAAAACTTGAAACTCTGGGACTCAGCCTGAAACTTGGGTTTGAAGAGATCTAGCTAGCATCATGGTTGGCTGTGTATCTGATGCTTAAGAGCAGACACTCCTCTATGATAGGCAGAATACCTAAGCCCTGAGTTCACATGTCCTTCCTAGGTTATGTCTTTGACTCTGAAAATATGGATACAAGTTTGAGTTTTAGGTTTCTGGACATGACCTAAAACCTAGGTTTGTTCACAGAATTTAGCTGGGCATATGGGTATAATCATGTATAAGCAGAACCCAAGTCCCCCAGAACATGCCTAGTTTACTGGAATAGATATATTGTCTGTCTAGAAAGAAGGGAGCTACAGAAATTGGATTATAGGACATAGCTCTATGGATGGATGGATAGATAGACAGACAGACAGATAGATAGAGATTAGATAGTCTGGCAGTTGGCAGGACCATGACATTTATAAAAAAAGATGTGATGTTTGAGGAAAGGAAAAAATCCTGAAACATGGGCTGACAATGGACCGACATGACACTGAGTTGGAGTGAATCTGTATTTCTAGGGCCTGATCATATGTTTCTGTCTTCAGGTTCCAGCATGCTAAAGACAACTGCAGAAACCATCTTAGTCCTGCACCGGTCCTGTTCTATGATTTCACAGCGGCTGATTCGATGTGTTCAAATCAAAGTGTACGAATTCTGAACCCTGCACAGCAATAGGGATACCCTGTATTCTTATGTCTGTGGATTTAGCTTGGACTAGGACACATTTGAAGACAAAATTTTCCAAGACGGTTAAGAGCCTGAGTCTGTGACAATCAAACTGGAAGTATGGTGGCCCAGTCCATGGGCAATAGTTTAGTCAGGTGATCTGAACCTTGATAATTCTGATTTTTGATTATGTTGTTTGTTAGTATTAAACATGAATCTAAAATTTGATAAACATTTCCCCACATTTTATAAATGTGATAAAATTTGATAACATTTGTCCGTTTGTCCACATTGGTATTTCTGTGAGTGTGGGTGCTAGGAGTTGAATCTGGGTCTCCTGAAAGAGCAGCTAGTGCTCTAAACTGCTGAGCCGTCGCTCCAGCCCCCACACTGATATGTCTGCAGAGCATTCTGAAACAGCACCACTTTTCCTTTACAAATGTTTCCAATTCATAAATTTGCTAATAATGCTTGTCTACTGATTCAGTTTGTGCTAGACTTTAGACACCTAGAGCCTGTTCTGTTAAATGGTGTAGGATGCAGCAGTAACAGAAAACAAACAAACAAACAACAACAGCAAAACAAAAACAAACCTCTGTTCTCAAGTTTTTCACATTCACACAGTAACGTTAGTTGAAAACGCCCAGATATAACACTTTACTTTAAAAACATGCGCATTAATTGGTACTAAATGCTATGTTGAAGCTGACCTGAAAAACATCATTTTTGAGAAGATATGTTCTGTCTTTATGATTGGACTTAAAGCTATTTACTTTGTATGCATGATAAACAGTTTATTCTTGGGACCATGGAGAGGCCACTGACTTCTCTTTTTTAACTTACTGATCTAGAGTGTGTGCTATGTCATTGTTAGTGTGGGGCTAACAGAAACATTCTCTTCTTTGCTGTGCTGAGGTTCAAACTCATGGCTTGTGCATGCTAGGCGGGTGCTCTACCACTGAAATAAATCCTTGGTGCTGAAAATATCTTAACTCTATGATTGCATTTCATGACCTTCATGTTGCCCTCTTAAAAGATTCAACCTTCACCATTTTATTCAAATTTAAACCATGATGGGTTTAAATCTATGAGACTTTTGTGGCTTTGCTCTTCACTCTCTGCCATCACACCGAGTAGACGTTTTTAAAGTTGGTGTTCATGGTTAGTTACAAAATGACTATGCCAGCCAAAGGTGGAACCATTTGGGTTTGAGTCTATATGAGGTGCTGTTTCCTTTTTTTCATTGTTCAGTTGTATCCCTTACCATCTCTTGTGGGACGCTGTGCTGAACATATGTGAATAGTCTTCACACATGAGTCAACTCTTGCTTCAATATCATCCCAAGGGAAGATGAGAGGAGCCATGGAGCAAGCAAGCAAATTATGACTGATAGTCTTTACATACATCTGGATATGGATGTAAAAATGCCTGGTCAATAGCAAGGCACGTGTTGCATATAAATACATAATAACAAAATCATTCTAATATGATCTTCCTTTCCTTTAGTCACTATCTCTCAAAGAACCTAAAGCTAGTAATATATTAGGTGAGCTTGGCTGGGAAAAAAAAAATCTTCAGGGATCTACCTTTATCTACCCAATCAGTGCTATGGTTAGAGGCATGCTTATAATTATCTATTTACTAATCCAAGTGTGCTAGAGTAGCATATGAAAAATGAATATGTGGTTATTTTCAACTTTAAAGAAATATATATGTCTCTGATATAGGAGCAGGGAAGAAGATATCTTAATTAAGGGAGTCATTTTAGGGTTGGCAAGAGACTTGGCTCTAGAGGGGTTCCCGGGTGTCCACAGGGATGTCCCCAGCTAGGTCCTTGGGCAGCAGAGGAGAGGGTGCCTGAACTGGCCTTGTCCCATAGCCACACTGATGAATATCTAGAATATCACCATAGAACCTTCGTCTGGTGATGGATGGAGATAGAGACAGAGACCCACATTGGAGCACTGGACTGAGCTCCCAAGGCCCAGTTGAAGAGCAGAAAGAGGGAGAAGATGAACAAGGAAGTCAGGACCTCGAGGGGCTGGCCCACCCACTGAGACCGTGTGTCTGATCTAATGGGAGCTCACCAAATCCAGCTGGACCAGGACTGAACTAGCATGGGATCAAACCAGACTCTCTAAATGTGGCTGACAATGGGGGCTGACTGAGAAGCCAATGATAATTGCACTGGGATTTGATTCTTCTGCATGTACTGGCTTTTTGGAATCCCAGTCTGTTTGGATGCACACCTTCCTAGGCCTGGATGGAGTGAGGAGGGCCTTGGACTTTCCACAGGGCAGGGTACCCTGCACTCTCTTAGGACTGGAAGGAGAGGTGGGAAGATGAGTGGGGGAGTGGGAGGGAAATGGGAGGAGGGTAGGAGGTAGAAATTTTGAATGGTATTATTTATAAAGCAAAAAAAA
>JAQHUG010000038.1:3841886-3855337 GCA_028555095.1 Dicrostonyx torquatus | reverse complement strand
GCCCAGCTAAGTGGCCGTGGGTTCAAGCCTACGTTGGTCGCCAAGTGTAGAGATAGTGTAGAGATTTATTTGGGAAAGGGCAAGGGTACAATACCGGAAAGGGGCTCCTCTGTAGATACAGACAAACCAGACAGGTCGGCGATCCACGCAGAGAGAGAGCTCCCTGCCTGGGTTCCCAGTATTTATACATCTCCTGAATAATGGGTAACCCTGCCCCCTTGGGGGTGGTAGCAGGGTGTGGTCACAGGCCAAGGGACCACACCCCTTCAAAGAAGCAGAAGGATGCTTAAATATCCTGACCACTGCTCTGGGTGGAGTGCATCTACCTGTGTGGGTCATCTTAATGTCCAAAACACAGCAACCATACACCAGGTCAGGATGTGTAACCACACTTGTTGTCAACAACTCTGAGCAACCTTAAACTCTCTGATCTTCAGACAAGGTGGAAATAGGCTCCCAGTTTTGAGCCTCAATACCACATGACTAATTAATGCTTAAGATTCTTTCCTTGACTTATTTCTTCCCCTGATGTGTAGCTTTTGAGGATTCCTATATACCTTACATTTTAAAACATGTTGGATGTGTCATTTTACAAGTAGCTAGTTATTCTAAATTCATGGGTATGTATTATTTAAGACTACTTACCATCTTTCTGTATTTTGACAATAAATGCCAAATTGTCCAGAGATGCAAATTCACTTCAGTAAGCCTAAGGAACTTTTCAATTCCCTGTTCTCAGTGAATTCAGCGCACTAGTTACTCCTTTTTAAAAATTAGAGATCTCACATACTAAAATCAGCAACAACAAAAAACAAAACAAAACAAAAAAACTGAGGCAGGACTGTCAGCATCATGAGATTTCTACAACTAAAGCATCTTTGTGGGATTTAGATGCCTGCCTTAACCTAAAACATGTACCATTTTAGTAAAGAATGAAGCACACAATATAAATACCAAAAAATTATGCTATAAAATGCAAAGACAATTTTAAAAATGTATACTATTCTCTAGATACTTTGAGTAATGTTTTTTTCTATTTTTAATTAAAACAATATTTTTTCACACAAGACATATATGCGTACACACACACACGTGCATGTAAACACACACACATTCTATCCAAATAAGAGAAATCAGACTGCATCTGGCTCGTTATTTGAAGACAAAGAAGTTTCCATTTGACCATAATAAATCCTATTAAGCATTAGAAATGGATGAATCATCAAATGCCTTTAAACAGCATAGTTATGGTTCATTAGTTCGGCATAAGAATTAATCTCTTGATGAGCAAAATCTTAGGTAACAATGCAGTAGCTGGAAAGATTTAAATCTATATTATCACATATTCCTTTCTGGAAGACAGTGATACCAATGACAGTATACAATGTTTATCATCTCTCAGGAAAGATAACACCACCACTGATACTTTAAGTGACATCAAGAAAGGCAAAGATTGGAGGTGGATAAGTTATAGGTTTTGTTTTTTCTTCTAAAAGCTTGAGTCATAATATTTTTTTAGAAAACAAAATATCTAGTATCTAGCAATATCCTGACCTAATATTGAAAATATAGATCTTCATCGATGGTTAAGTCTATTCAAGAACTAAGAAAATTAACTTGCAAAATCAAATCAAGCACACACACACACACGCACATACACAAAGTCAGTGTAATGAACTACTGGATAAAAGAAAACATAGAAATAGCTATTGGAAAAGCTTCTCTAATCTGTTTGAATGAGCTTTTTGTCTCTGTGACATTCCTAGGTCATTCTTAAATCCAGATAATGAAGATAGTCTTAATCTCGTCCCAAAGCTATTGTGTTCTTTCCTCATTCCTTGTTTTCTCTCCTTGTGAGCTTCCAGATAGCCTAAGGATGAGCACCTTCTGATCACTCTAACTTTTTATTCTGCATTCAATTGTAGTGTTTATTTCATTTAGTATTTTTCACTTCACACATTTGTGCAATTTTAAAAATTGCGTCTATTACTTGAAGTTTCTCTATTAAAAATTCTAATTAGTTCTATGTAGTTTTCCTTATCATTCAATTTCTTTAGAAAGCACTATTTTAATTATGTTTTAAAATTATTCTATACTGGTTGCTGTCTGTCTGTCTGCTATTACAGCATCTTTTGCCTTTGATTCAGCCATTATTTCCTGAGTGATCTTTCTTCAGGGTAGGGTGTGAAGTCATCTCAACACTGAATTACTTGGTGTTAGTTCCACTCTTTACAATCTAGTTTTCTTTGTGCCCGCCCCTCGCCAAGCTTCAAACAGCCTGCTTATTATCTTTTAACTCAATTAGCCTCCATATTTTGGTGCAGAATGGTTAATTAATCCAAATTTTCTACAACCTTGCTATTGATAGGTTGTTATTAGCTCATTCTAGAAGGCAATAGAAGGTCAAAAGGGTCCCTAGTACATATCTGAATGTTAGGAATATCAGGGAGTATCTAGAAAGAGCAGTCTGCTCTCACAGCCTCCTTCCTGTGGTATGGTTGGACTGTGTTTCTCACTTGGCTGCTGGTCTATGGTCAGCTATGGGATCTCCTTCAGCCAATAGCCTTTAAGATACTGGCTCACTCTGTGTGTGGCCACATGTACTATGTGTACAGATGCAGAAACGTGGGCAGCCCCTTGGCTGCTGGGTTGGGTTCCTGTTTCCCATTCAGAGGACTGCTGATCTCTGAGTCTCCCTCCAAATAAAGAGACCTTTATTATACTCCATTCTGAGCTAGTGTGGGACTACTTTATTGTAATCGAGAACAGACTGGCACCCAACGTGGAATCCATGACCCTGAGATTAAGAGTCTCATGCTCTGCTGACTGAACAGTACAAGATTCGTTTCCTGATTACAGTGGGAAGATAGTCCATGGGAAGACCTGGCCCAGACTATGTCATACCTGCAGCCACTAAAGTAACACATTTTATCACTTCCTGGGCCTAGGGTTCCTGGAGTCTGTCACAACACAGGTTCATAGTGATTTAGGAGGCAGAACTGTGGTAAGAGTCAAGGAACCACTGCAAAAATTCTAATGGAATGCAGATGTCTTTCTCCACCTGGCCCAAAAACTGTCCTAGAGGCTTTGTCTTTAGCTGTCTGTGATATGGAGACAGCAGATACTAATACCTACGTGGTATTAGTTTTCAGCAAATAGCACTGAGTGACAAGACAATGCCCTGTACTTAGTACCCTCTTTTCCTAGCAAGTGTAGTCTTTGCTCCGCATGCCCTGCCCAAATGTGGGATACCTTTCGTCGAGAACTTTCTTTGATCAACAAGACTATGCCAGACTTTTCTATCCTCCAGTCTCACAGACACAAGAACCCAAACAGCGTCAGAGACATGTGGGCACACTGCAGCTGGTAACTGGCGGGAGAGAGGTTAAGACAGCTTCACCAGAGTTAATTCTTTGTCTGGAGGAAGAACTGGTCAGTAGGATTCAATTGTAACCAAAGGTCTGCAATTAGTTGTGCTACCTAAGACCAAGGGAGAGTTGGTGCAGACAGTACTTCAGAAGATCAGGCTGAAAAAGTTCTAGTTTGTACTAAGTCTGACACAAAGAGACTTTCACAGGGTTGGGAGTATGGGCATGCTCAGGATCTATACAAAACTGGCGATGATCTGGCTTGAATCCATTCAAAACATACAGGTCTCTAAAGAGTCCTGGCTTCCAGCCTGTTTGGGGGTCTTACTATTTTTGCTTCCTCGCAGATGATGCAATGGAAAGCCGTATGCTGTTCCTCATGCCTTTGTCTTGGTGGATGCAGTCTTGTGCTCCTCTCTGCTGCCTGAGGTTGTGGGAGGAGCGGCAGGAGTTCCTTACTAACACTGGAGAATATCAACAAAGACACTCAGGGTTCCACCAACACAGAGAAAATCCAGCTTTGTTTGTGCAGGAAAATGACAGATGGATTACCAAGCATTATTTTGAGATGCTTTTCTACAATAGCTACTATTTCTTGTTGGGTTTTGTTCTGTTTTGTCTTTGTGGTGAGACTTTTTTTTCTCTACATAGGCTACCCTACAACTCAATACATATACCAGGTTGACCTTGAACTTTATAAGTTCACCTGTCTCTACTATGAGTGCTACGATTAAAGGTATATGCCACTACTCCAGGCTAATAGCTATTATTTTTAACATATAAGATATAGCTTTTAAAATATAACATTTTTAAAAATTTCTATATTTAAAATATAATATTTTTAAAATATAAGATATAAGGAAGCAGAGAATGATTGGTATACATCCCAGTTCTCTGTCTCTCTCACTGTGTATCCATAATCCTGGTTTAATTATTGTGTGCCCTCATAACAGATAACGTGATTATAATATTTCTTGATTAAAAAGAAAGCTTAGAATGTTTTTTAAGAAAATGAGAGTTTAAAGGCAATATCCTGGTAACCTTTATCATTCCTGTTTGTTATATATTGACTCAAATATATATAAAGGAATATAAAATTTTGAAAAAAACATGCAATATTAATATAATTATGTGTACCCATGAGAAAAATACAACATCCATATGTACATGCAGCACATGCATTTGGAAAGCTTAGTCATGTGTGAACTTTGCTGTGATTGTTACCAATTGTTGGTATGAAAGGGTCTTCTCATCTTGGTCCTCCTAGGGTTCTATTAGAACTCTACATGCATATGGTACAGATGATTGGATATCATTGATTGGTCTGGAAGTAAATTTCATGAATTTATAGGTATTAAGTATAGCACATAATTAGTAATTGTCAATGTATATTATATTTCATTTCCCATTTTAAGAGACTTTCATATAAAATGTGAATAAAACAGTTTTCAGTAGTGCATTATCCTTCTAAATTCTAGTCTCTGGTTTAAAAATAAAGAAAAGGTCAAAGATTGAGCATCAGGTTAAAAGAGAAGGTTTTTCTCTAAGCAATCTCACCTATTCATCTGCTGTTCAAGTGAAGCCCCACTGAGTCTGTCCGCTCACCTGGCTGCCTGTCGGCAATTTGGAGCCATTTTCCCTGTTAGAAATCTCTCTGGCTGACGCAGTGGAGAGTGAGAACGGGGAATGATTACTTTACTGCTCTTCCCCCTCGAACATCTTGACTTTTTGTTTTAGTGGTTACAGTGTGCATGAAATACCTCCCAAAAGGCAGCAAAGTGACCTTCACCTCAGCACATCAAGGCTCAGCATCTTGCAGCTTGCAGTTTTGGTCTTCCCCAGAGGAGGTCAAGGTCAGGCCAGGTTATGGTGATGTATTCTTCATGCAGAGAATTCTGAGACTATGAAAATGAAAGAGTTTTTATTCAGAAATTTGAGCATTTCGTAAGAATTTAAACTGCTGTTCAGTAACACTTGAGAAATAAATTACTTCTTGATATTTCTGTATAAGCACAGAAAATTGATTGTGAATTAGAAATAACACACACACATATATATCACATATATATATATATGAGAAAACCATTTCCAATATTTTCCTTGTGTGCACTATGTGATTTAGGCTAATATTGCTCTTTTATTTTTGTAAATATTACATTATGTTTTATTTGTTATATTATTTATAATTTACCTACAACCTTTCTCTCTTTTCTTACCTCCAAATACCGCTCTATACACATGCATAGAGACACATATGTGTGAACATGTATATATGTGTGTGTGTACTCTTAAATAAAGCCTACTAGATCTATATAATGTCGTTTGCACATAAATGCCTGAATACGCATCTGGTGCTCTTAGAGGTCAGACCCCCTGAATAGGAACTCTTGTGCAGTCGTAGATTGTTAACTGCCATGTGGGTGCTACGATGTGAACCCAGATCTTCTGCAAGAGCAACGAGTGTTCTTGACCTCCAAGCCATGTCTCTAGCCCCAAATTTCAATATATTTAAAACCACTTGTGTACCACAGACAACCAAACTGCAAGTTTATCTATGTAAGCTAAAATACTGTTTTAGACAATTTTTTTTCTTAGTTTTTAAAAAAAAAGGGTTTCTCTGTGTAACAGCCCTGGCTGTCCTGGAACCAGCTCTTGTAGACCAGGCTGGCCTCCAACCCTCAGAGATCCGCCTGCCTCTGCCTCCCACGTGCTGGGATTAAAGGAGTGTGCCACCACCGCCCAACAATTGAGACCATCTTTATGAACTTCCCCACACTTGTTTCCGTAGCTGCCTCTACAGGCTCATATATTTGAACAATTGGCCTGTAGTTCATGGAACTGTTTGAGTGGGATTATTGGTGAGGTCACGGGGTGAGGTTTGATGTTTCCCAAGCCATCCCAGTTGCTCTCTCTCTACCTCCTTTGTCAGAGGGAAGCTCTCGGCTGCTGCTTCAGCACCTCATGTGCCCGATGGCTCCTTGTTCTTTACCGCGATGCTCGTGCGTTAATCCTCTAGGAACCATAAGACCCACATGAAATGGTTTACTCCAGAAGTTGATTTGGTCATGCTGTTTTGGCGCAACAATAGAGAAGAGATTAAGAGAGCCTGTTCCCCTTTTCCTTATTTATCATGGGCGTATCATAGAGGATGAATTCAACCCGTCTATGGTAATATAAAGGAAAAATGTGTCCAGAAGAAAGGCTTGTATTTTCTAAGTATAAATTAGCACACATTTTAAGAAAAGATTACAAGAGAACAATATACTTATTTGTACCATTTTTTTTGGTGTGGTGGTTGTTAGATTGTGTGTGTGTGTGTGTGTGTGTGTTTGAACATCAATTAAGCCTTGAAACCAAACAGCAATTTTCCATTATTTTGGATCCATTAATCTGCAGTAACATTTTTTCCCATAGTTTAAATAATTTAAATTATTCTCTCTCTCTCTTGCCCTCTCTCTTACAGGGTGTGTGTTGTAATTAGGTGGAGAGGTGTGCGGGTTGTATTCCCCAGCCACCTCTGGTCACCTGCACCCGAAATAACCACATGACAAACTGGATTCATTTAAATACTGCCTTGCCCGTTATCTCTAGCCTTTTCCCAGCTAGCCCTCACCTCATAAACTAACCCATTATAAAAGTCTGTATGTCACCACGAGGTGGGTGACTTACTGGACAGTCCTAAGGTACCTCCATCTCCGACGGGAGCCTCATGGCGTCTGGCCCACTTCCTTTCTTCTCCTCCCAGAACTTCCGTTCTGTCTACTCCGCCCACCTAAGGGCTGACCTATCTATAAGCCAGACAGCTCTTTATTCAACCAATAAGAGTAATACAAAATACAGGAGAACACTCCCACATCGTGTGTGTGTGTGTGTGTGTGTGTGTGTGTGTGTGTCTGTGATATAAACATGAATGCTGTTGTTTCTACGGCACAGTGTGCTTGTTGCGCATAAAGGACAACCTTTGGAAATCAGTTGTTCTCTTCCACCTTTTTTTGTTTCTGGCAGATTTCACATTCCAGATAACTGGCCCATAGTGTCCAGGCGATTTGAGGATTTTTTCTGGGAGTTGAAGAAAGGCTTTTATTGGGACAAGGAGATACACTGATATAGCAGACACACAGAGATAATACCTTCTACAAAGCAAAGAGTTGGCTCTGGGGACCAGAACTCCCAGAGATGCTTCTTCTGCCTCTGTCTCTTACAGCACTGGAGAGCTGGGCTTATGGATCTGTACCACTGTATCTGTGCTTTCTAATGTGGATTCTGCATGGCAACCCTGTGCCTTTAGACTAGTGTGGCAAGCGTTTTTATTCTCTTAGCCATTCCAGTAGATCTTCATAGTGTTTCACCAACTTTGTTGGTAACATCTTTAGATTTGCATGTCTTGCCTTTCATCATACTTATCATCATAAGTCAACAACCATGTTTCTGATGAAATATCTACTTTGGGAAGTAGTTTATGCATTTGTTACTTGCTTTCCCACTTAGAGTTATTTGTGCTTCTTGTTCTAAGGAAATTAAAAAACTTTCTAGAAACTATCATTAATAAAATCCAAATTATTCCGAAGAAAATTGATTCTGAATAAAATAAATTTGTAAGTGTAATACTGTCATAGTAAGTTATTTGGTATCAATAAATTTTTAACTATCAGAATTTTAGTTGTTAATTCTTCCCAGATACGATTTTTTCTTGCTATTTACGAAAGATGACTTCAGTATATACTTAATAATACTTCTGAAATCTATAGAAATGAACATTTCTGTATTAATATTTCTTTAAATGATAAACATGGTTTACAATAAAGAAAAGTTAATTGTAGCTTAGTTTTAGAATCACCTGAGGAAGCTGGATGGTGGTGGCCCATGTCTTTAGTCCCAATACTGGGGAGTCAGAGCAGACTATTCTGGGAGGTAGAGGCCAGCCTGGTCTACAGAGAGTGTTTTAAGACAGCCTTTGCTACACAGAGAAACCCTGTCAATGCAAACAAGTCAACAACACACACACACACACACACACACACACACACACACACACACACACACATGTGTCGAGGCCCATATATGATTTCTCGGTTTTGAGGCTTTCCAGACCCCTAGGATTCTAAGGAAAGCTGAGGTCTACAGAAAGGTTGCTGCTTTTCTTATTTCTAATTATACATGCATTCTTCTATGAAGTGGAAGATACAGACCAACAAAACAGCATCCTTCTGGATTCCAAACAATCTTTCAAAAGTTGTTCAATGGTAATAAGGACAGAAGCATTGAAAATGTACAGATTACACTGCTTCATATATCTTCTTCAGGTCAACAACAACAAAAACAAAGTAGGGGCTGGGGGGAGGGAGAGAAAACTAATGCGGTAGAGAGATACTGGAAGACCATGGAGAAATTAGGGGCCTTGAAAAGAAGTCTTTAAGGTTCCTTCTCCATATGCTGATTTGTAACTCAGTTAATTCCAAACTAAATTCTCCATATATTGGATTTAAGCAGCAACTTCTGTTATTAGGCAAACCTAGGTTTTTTTATTTAAATATTCCATAAATTCTGTCTAGAAGTTTCTCTTTACCCTCTTGTGTGATTTTAAAAAAGAAGAACATTTGAAATTTGAAACTTGTGATCTCCAAGGGTAAAAAGAAATGCAAATAAATTTGCTGGATCAGTGATCAGGATGGAAAGCAAAACTTGACTCAGAGATGTCAATTACATTTATAACTAATATGAAGCAGAATTTGAGCCACCTAAAATGGGCTACTGAGTTCTACATAAAGGGAGAAAAAATATGTAAAGGACATGCCAAGTTTGGCCTCAAAACCCATTTGTACTTGTGGTTAGAAATCTTGGTACTGTCCAAGGAAGTGTGAGCATCTTAGCTTGCAAATAGTATACATGTGTCTTTACCAGTAACCAAGATCGCTATAGACTGGAGGAAGGAAATAAATAGGAAATATTAAAATGTTTAGCAATTATCTCAAAAGTATTATTAGTAAATCATCCATATGTGAGTTTAAATATGATTTCTTATCTTTTCTGGTGAAGTTAATTCAGGCCAATGAGGTAACAATTTATGTAGAAAATAAAGACATGAAATGTATTTTTATACCAACAGCTTAACAAATAGTGTTTTTTTCACTCCACATTTGTTTTGATGAGTCTTTTACTACTAATTAAACTAGCATTTTTCCCCTTTTTTTTTCACACAATTACAGTGACTACATTTCTGGAAGTTTCTAAACTGTGCCAAATTTTTGCTGAGTACAGAAAATATATCTACATATGGAAAACAATTAATGATACATGGAAAACTAATACCATAGACAAAAGATAGATTTGCAAATATATATGAATATTACATAATTATACACGTGTGAACATCTGTAAAATTATTCTTCATTATTAGAAGAATTCATTTATACTAGACTTCAAATACATATAGTTTTCATAATTTGAGCTTGAAGATGCTATTAATAGTTGATAGTTCTTTGACCGGCAAGAAGGTAACAGCACTCACAGTTAGCAAATACCTTAGAAACAATACCTCTAAGGTAACATGAGAGGAAGAGCCATTTGTTACTCCATAGTTGGTACGTCATTTATCAAATGATATAAAACAAAGTTATAAATCAGTTTGACAACCATTCATTATTTTAAGAACAATAAAAGGAAGAGAATTATGTGTATTTATAAAGTTTAATATAGACTCGTAGAAATGGTGAGGAACCCCCCATGGGAGACTACATGTTGTCGGTGAAACTGGGGTCCTTTCTTGGTGGAATTATGTTTTGTTTTGTTTGTTGGCTTCTATGTGTTTTCCACATCACTTATCTTGATCCTATTCATTCCTGGTCTCTTTGTATCTGCCCTTCATCCCTGAAATCTCCCACACCCCACAAAAAAAAATTCATGAAAAAAGGGATGAAATTAAAATGAGAAATAAAAGGGAGGAATTAAAAAGCTCATCATAGAAGCTCCAGCGCTACCCAAAAAGTCATGCCAGATACCCTTTATTCATACATCTCTAATTGGAAGTATTCATTGCAAAGGGTCACTGGTCTGGTGCAAGGTACCTGGTCCCCGAAATTGTGACCATGGGAAATCTGTCCTCAATTCTCATCTGACAGACCAACACCACATCGGCCCAGACCCAGATCTAGCGTTGACTTGGCCTGCCCCAACATCCACCCCATCTATTGTTTTCTGAGAGAGCACATGAAGGGACTGACCCACAGACCCAAGGCAGCATGATCTCCACAACACAGGCTGGCGTCCGGATATCCAGGAAGAGTCCTGGTCAAGACCCAGCATCGATCAAGTTTAATACTTTTAAAGAAAGAATTTAAGAATGGACTCAGCAGGAAGCTTGATGACAATTACTTAGAGTTCAAAAGAAAAACTGAAGGGCAGGCAAGTTATAAACCTAGGCAGCTTTCTGGATGAGGGAGATAAAGAAGAGGAAGAAAGGAGATGATGTCTTTTGTAAGTAGTTATAAAGTAGAAAAAAGTAGAATAACTTTATAGCTAAATACTGAAGAAATCCCAGGGTGTCCATGAAATCACCTTTAACAAGTGTCTGAAAAAAAGGAAAAGGAGATTTAGAAAAAAAAATGATAAATTATGTTTCTCTGAGTAATTCAGAAAAACAGAGGAGTTTATCACAGTTGCATTGTTCCAGCTACAAGAGTGACTACACAGAGAGTAGGGATTCTGGAAGGGAAAAATATGGTTCTTTCAGAGGATGATTCCTCCCTGTCTCTTCAGCATCTCTTAAGGTGAATGGACTCTCCTGAGTAGTGTTTTCTGACCAGGTTAGCCAGGTAACTGGCTACCAAATTAGAATATTAGGTCTCAGAGGGAAAGTCCTGCTGTGTCTGTTTAGTCTTGGTGGTATATAATAGAATTCACCTGTTATAGAATAGATCACCTGTTACTATATAACTGCATTAAAAAATATCTATAGAAATTTCAGGTTGATTTAATCAATTTTATTGGATATATTGATTTCTGTTGAATATTGAAAGGTCTTGTAAACCTCTGGGATGATGCACTTATTACAATTATGTAGGATAAACATACAATAAATAATAACTTTTGTTTCAAAACATCTCACTCTTGTGATTAAGTTTAAATTTCAGGTTATCTTCCCAGTCAACTAAAAATATTGGCAAGAAAATAAATAATTAAATATTGGTTAATGGATAATTAAAGTAAAATTAGTATTTACCATATGAATACAAATACATCATGTATATTTTACACTATTTCTATATATATATTATATACATACCTACTTCATTATACTGTGCAATATTAGTATGATCTTTTTTTTTTTTAAAGTCACTATAGTCCAAGAATATAAAACATATTTTAATCCTTAACATTGTTATAATCGATGCCTAATATACATTTATGATGTTGAGCCATAACACAATCATTCTTCATTTTCAGCTCATTCAAGTGCTTTGTGTGTGCTGCAAATAATCATGCCCATGTCTCTTACAATCAAGTTTCTATTGCTCTCACTTCTGCTACTTAAGATCTTATCCAGATTTTTGTTAGCAAATTTTCAAAGCCTCCTATTGTAAGAGGAAGTTAATCACAGCCATCCTGTGCCAATTCAATTTGATAAGCATTCATAAGCACTTACAATGCAGGAGACACTTCTGATCCAGCACTTAAGGAAATGAACTCAATAGTTGGAAAATCAGTTTTAGACAGAACACACACTGATTGCCAAGAGTTTTATATTAGAATTAAAATGAGGTTTTTATCCACAAAGAGAACCTTGAGTTAATAGAATCTGAAGAATGAGAGGCCTTGGGGAAAGATATTGTTCAGATCTGATATGCCATTAGGAGATTAGATGCTTTTAAAGTTGCCAGGAGAAAAGCCCAAGTGATACACATTCATGATAGTAATGGGAAACGAAATCTGAAAAAAAAAATGAAAAAGACTTCCACAGTATCACTCAGCATAATACCATTGATTAAATAATGACTAGAAGGAAATTACACCTTGAAGTCTGATAACATCCACTAGAATACCATTTCTGGAAAAAAAAATGTATTCGCTAACATTCTAATAGATCACGCTGCACTGCACGGTGTATTTCAAGAATGCTAAATTGATTTAGGAAGTAGGAATGCTGGTTCTTTGATGCTATTACTTCTCTTTGAGGCTATTACGTCTCTATAAGGTAAGAAAGCATACTTAGATTTTAAAAGCCATTGAAACAGGTTTTGACGGAGACAGCTCTCCTCAATTCGAAGCGAGGTTCAAACTTTTGGAAAAGGTAACAGCGGATAAGGTAACAATAACAGTGAAATATGAAACTATTTGCTGATGTATTGAAGGGAACAAGTAATGGATTTGCTTACAAAAGGGAAAACACTTGAAGTTGCTTTTACTAATGCTCTAAATGGATATTTTATTTCCTACTGACTAGTTCTGTCCTAAAGGATATCACAGGAAGCATTTCATAGAAGATAAATGTTGGAAGGAACTTCAAATATCATTAGAGAAGAAATAGACCCAAAAAGAACTACCCAAGGACACATCCAAACAGCAGAAATACATTTCATTCAACTACAAATTAAAAAAAAAACCTCAAATCTGTCTTTATATTTTCAAATTAAAGAATGAGTTCAAGACTTTCACTGTTGGCTCCCCTGTTGAAATCACAGTTTAACACCAGTAGGCACATAGGATCAATGTTAAAGTACAGGAAAATAAATTTTCTCCTTCAAAGATTAAGAAAGAAAGGGAAAAAGGAAGGGAGGAAGGAAGGAAGGAAGGAAGGACGAAAGAAAGGAAAGAAAGAAAGAAAAAGAAAGAAAGAAAAGAAAATATCAAAATATGAGACTTTTTGCTAAGAATTCAGTTAGTGGGGATTAAGTTAGAGTTCTATTAATAAAACAGAAGAGTACATTTTTACACTGAGCCTTAATTTACAATGGGTCTGGCGAAGATCAATTTAGAGTATTCATTTCATGTGAAAATTTGTATTCATTGGATTCTCTACAGAAATACAAAGCCCACACCATACAGGGGACAAAGTGTGTGTGTGTGTGTGTGTGTGTGTGTGTGTGT
>JAQHUG010000038.1:3820160-3833894 GCA_028555095.1 Dicrostonyx torquatus | reverse complement strand
AGACAGAGACACGGACCTCTAGTCACTGGTAAGAAGCCCTTTATTCAGTAGCACCATGGAGGCTCATATACCCAACAGTCAGGTGGGCCAACAGGTGAAAACCTTATCCTCTGATCCTCAAAGCAACACATGCTCATGAAGCAGAGCTGGTAAACAACTTTGACACAGCTTTCAGTAACTCAAATCAGAGGGAAACATGGCTAGCAGGGAAGAGCAGCTGGATGCCGGGACTCCAAATGGTCCCAACAATTATCTCCATAAGAAACCAGCGTTATAACTGAGGACGATCGCCTTGCTTTTCCTTCAGTCCCTTTCAACATGCAAAACACTTACTGTTTGTTTTTAAGTGTTTTTGCATATTACTGGCCTTCAACTTAGAAAATAATCTCTTATACTACAGATTTTAAGATGCTCAACATAATAATTTCTGAAAAAAGTAGAATTTTCTCTAAGATCCTGATTTGGGCAAAGGGCGTGATGTTTTAGAGAATGGCTCTTTAAGATATCACATCAATAGAAATCATTTACTTTAGGCTTTATGGCATTAAGTCCTAGAGCAGAGCACTTTCAATTAAAATAAGTTTTATTTTATAACCAAAATCCATAAATGTATTGAATTTGTTTGAAGCTTAGGGGCTTAAAGAAAAGTCTCTAATGCATTATCTAAATTAAGCAACGATACTTAGAAGACCACAATCAATAAGAACAGAAGGAAGGTTGCAATTTCAATATAACTAAAGCTCAGACGCAACTTCTACTCTAATATAATTACGTGGTCGCACATTTTTACAAGCTAAATGGAAGACAATATTTTTGGTAGAGACAGGTTTTGCATTGATAGTGTTTTCCTGTGAGGAAGTCAAATGTCTTGAAAAATCCCTGCAATGACATACCTTCAAAGTTGCTCTACACTGAGACGCTATCAATTATTTTCGTATGTTTTAACAGAGGCTCAAAGAACTGAAACAGAGAGAATTTGCTCGAAACGTAGCGTCTAAATCCAGGAAGGATGAAAGAAAACAGGAAAAGGCACTCCAACGCCTTCACAAGCTGGCTGAGCTAAGAAAGGAAACCGTGTGGTGAGTCTATAAGAAAATGTTAACTTTCCTTAAAATACACCGAAAACATAGCTGCAGGAGTGAGAAACGAAGGGCAGGAGCCTATTTATGTCAGTACAGAGGAAAAAGGCGTCCATGTTTGCATGGCCCTCTGCAGAAGTAAAGAGCAATTTGAATTTCATTCAAACACCTGTTTAATGCACATTTCACTAAACTCACAAATTACTGTCATCTCAGTTTATAAGAGTAAATTTTACATGAGAAGAGGCTTGTATCTAAGCCATCTTAATTGAAAGCTGCCCCATTTCTTTGTGAAATTCAAACCATTCTACTGAGGATAAGAGCACGCCACTATCTCCCGACTCTTGGCAAAAAAGAGTCTTTGAGAAGATCTTATTTTGTTTTTTAAATGATAATTTGGAAGCCGCTTTTTCGAAATTACTTTTAAATTTGAGAAAGAGAGGTCAGGAAGATGCTGCACACTTCAGAAGCAGCTCAAAATTAGTTTCCCTGTGAATAAACTATAGCTGGACTGTTAGAAGTTCAGAGCTCTTAAACTTTGACCTGCTTCTCAGAGTGAGCAGCTGTTAGATGTGAACAGAGACATAATTCAGACCTCGGCAGCCAGGTAGAGCAATTCTATTAAAAAAAAAAAAAAAGATCACTTGTAACGGGCCCTTATTTCTCTCAACAAATGAAGTCTCTCTTGTTACTGTCTATAGCAAAGATTTCATGCTAAATTAATTTCTTATGGAATATTTTGACTAAAAAATTTTAGAAATTCCAAATTTAAAATTTGGAACAGTATGAGCAATTTTTTTAAAAATCTAATGTGGAATTGTTTGAAGACAGAGCTGCTCAACTATGGTGATGAGATCTGTTTACTGCTGTGGCATCAGATGCCGAGTCGCTGCCAATCAAGGCTAGAATCATGGGACCTAACTACTACATAATTATACTATATAACGCAATTATCTAGGAATAGAATTTGCCACATCGCTTCTGATATGTTAAGAAAGCTGTATGTATAACTTATAAACAACGTTCATATTACTTTTCTTAATCAAAACTTTCAGTAGACAATGTCTCTCATTGTACACACACACACACACACATACACACACACACGAACACACACAACCCCATCAGTTTTGTGCATATGAAAACGGCTATGTTATTTAGAAGCAAGTCACAAGCAGATGTGTGTTATGTTATAGATTTTAAAAATCAGGTATAATATTCGGCCATTCAAAATCCCTTAAAAACAAATGCTTAGAATGGAATGGAATTTCTCTTAAGGTAATTGGTACTATAAAGGTAAGGTTTAGGGAATTCCTTTATTATATACAGGCTAGGTCATTCTTTCACATTGAAACTCAGTATTTATGATATACTGCCCAATACAAATGGAATACAATTCATATTTTAGGTGAATAGTATTCTATCCTATGGGACTACATATTATAACATAACATATTATAACATATAATAATTTTCATTTTTTTGACCTTAGCAATTCCATGACCTGACATAGCTCTTCCCTAGCTAACTTAACTGACAGCAAAGTGTTAGGCAAAAGAAGACTTGATGAAATGTGGCTGAAATGAATCACTGAACCAAATTCCCAGCCTTTCAAACATCTTTATTAACATTTTATTAAAATCTTTATTAAGGTGGTGTTTGTTGGTTTTTGTCTGGTTTTTTTTTTTTTTTGGTATTTGCTCCATTGAATCAATGTTGAAAGTTATTGCCATTTAAAAATAATTTTACTGTAGAGAATTTTATAATGCTCAATGAAGTGGCTATCTGGGTAGAAAAAATTGATTGGGATGCAATAATCTATAAGCAAAAGAATGTCCTGTATATCGTTTATAGCTGTAGAAACAATAACTCCTGGTTACCCCAACAATGACCAGCCACAAAATGATACTGAAACACTGGCAAATGTAACTTCACCCTATGAAATAAAAATAAAACACATTTATATCACAGTCATAAATGCATAACAGATGCTGAATTTGAAAACAAAAAGGCCATCAATAGTCAGATGTGAACCAAGGAGAAACTGAGGATGTCCATACTCGTTGCTGCACTGTCCTCTACAGACAGACTCAGAACCAGGAAAATCATTGCCTTAACTTATGCACCCTATATGCTCTCCACCAGGATCGAATGAACACTTCTTATCCAGTGGGTGCACAACTCATTTTGGCTAGACTAAGCAGAGCAGGAAGAGAAACCAAAATCGAGGGTCTGGGGAGAGGACTTTTAGATAGTCTGAGGTACAGGGCTTTGATGTGGACAGGGATGACATTAAAGGACTTGGCATGGAGACAGCAATCAAAATACTTTATCTACATATATAACAGTATCAAACTAAAAATGTTAATAAAGATTAAAAAAGATTTTTCAAAACACTGTAATTATATATCTAAGAAAGAAGTCATTGAATGGTTTTCTCCTAAATTCTCCTATTAACCTATACCCCTCCTGGTTTGCAGTGCTCCTGGAAGTGGCCCCATGTTCAAGTCAACAACTGTTACTGTGAGAGAAAATCTCCATGAAGTTTCCCAAAGAGAGGCTGTAGCTTCAACTAACAACCAGCAAGAACTAACTCACAGTGAAGAGAAGGGGAAAGATGTCACTACAGCTTCCGCAGAAACGGAAAGTGCAGGTAACTGCACAGCCAATAATTGCCAGCTTGGGGATCCAGCTCAGGGCATCCACAGACACAGAGTTGGTTTTTCCTTTGCGTTTCCAAAGAAAGCCTCTGTGAAACTGGAGTCTTCAGCTGCCGCCTTCTCTGAATGCAGTGATGAGTCCTCTGTGGAGAAAGAATCTGGCAGGAAAACTAGATTTGTCCCCAGCACTTGCCACAGTCAACTATCTTCACCAACATGTGATCTTCTCGGTTCTGAAGACAAAGCTTACTCTCTTCATCCACCAGAGGCCATGTGTACTGACCAAACAACTCCCCAAGTCGAAGAAATGAAAGAAATCCTTAATCAAAAAAATACACCATTGACTTCCTTTTGCCAACTTCCTTTTGAACAACTCCCTGTGTGTTCTGACACAGATACCTGTCAAAATCCAGCACCATTTGAAGATCAAAGATCAATGGTAGATGTCATTGTTAATGAAGACGTACTTGTGAGTCAAAACAGCCCTGACTTCATAGAAAAAAATCCCACTGTGCTTAATGACTGCACACCAGCACACACTACCACAGCGGAAAACGCTAAGGTTAATGATGTGTCCAAAATGGAAACTGGAAATAAAATTGATCATGACCCATTGGTACCTTCAAATGCTGCAGAGAAAAACATAAGGTTACAAAAAGGACCAGATTTATGTAAAAGACAATGTGACCCATTTGTACCTGTGCTTAACAAACTTGGATCTACAGTGCTTCAGTGGCCATCGGAGATGCTTATTTACACAACTACAGAGCCATCAATATCTTATAGCTGTAATCCACTCTGTTTTGACTTCAAGTCCACTAAATTAAATAACAATCAACATAAAAATAAGCGGACCTTAAATGACCTTAATTTTCAACAGAAGGAAGACTTTAGCAAGAGACCAGATGCTGACTGCAATGATGTACCAATTGCGGGAGTCACAAATGGTGAAATTAGCAGTCATATAAATGGTCACACTAAAGTTGCTGCTCTTCAGGGTGTCCACATTCTGTCTCATAGGTATGATTTAGAACAAAACGAGAATGTGGACCAGAAGTATAAAGATATTTCCTGCATGAGTAAAAAAGCAAACAAATACAATTTTACTAGAAGCCAAATTAAACGAGATACTCTAATTGAGAAATACAACAAAATCAGGTTGAAGGAGACTCATGAACACTGGTTCCATAAGAGTAGAAGGAAGAAGAAAAGGAGAAAGTTATGTCACCATCACCATGGGGAGACAACCAAAGAACCTGTAGGTCTCTGCAAAGTTGAAATGGACAGCCAGTGGACTGATGAGTCCAGAAAAGGTTCACAGGAACCAGTTCCTGAGAGCCAGCAAGCGGGTCCGGAACAACAGGCAGACTTACATCAGCTACCTGATGAAAGAGCCAACGCAGAATCTATAAACGTAAGCGAAAATGGAGAAATGAATACAACACGGAACCATGAATCCAGCAACGATGTTATCAGTTCTCAAAACCATGAAGGAAGAAACACAATAGTTGTAAATGGACAAGCAAACCCACCAATGATACATTCTGGGAAACATATCCTGACATATTCCAGAACTTACTGTTGTTGGAAAGCCAGGACGTCCAACTGCCAAGGGGATGACAGGGACTCAGTGCCTCCAAGTGATGTGAAAGGCCCCAGTCAGAACCAGCCTGTGAAAAGAGGTTACAACTCTCTCGTGAACGAAGCTGAAACATTTCATCGGAAACGCAGGCAACACTCATGTTCTTATTCATCTGATGAAAACCATCAGAATCATTTAGCGGAAGAATATTTGGGGCCACTGAATGTTTCAGTCACGCCCTGTCAGCCGAAGAAGAAACGAAGGAGAAAAAGAAGTCGATTCCACACTGGAGGCAGAACCGTGAAAGTCAAAGACAATTCAGATTATTCCATGAAGAAAAGTTCTTCTTTGAGTCCCTCTGATGGCTTAGTGAAGAAAGATGGAAAAGAGAAAATAAAACCACAAGAAAACGTCAGTCTCAAGACGAGCTCAGACCGAACAGAACACAGAGTAATGCTGCACGCTCACGGGCCACTGCCTTCTGAAACCAGCAGCAAAAGTGAGCATTCAGTAACGGAGGAGACTCCTCCATCTGACTTAGCGCAGGCTCCCGACGACCTCCCTGCATCTGCGCCGGTAGCTAGGGCCGAATCAAATGACTCAAGTGACAGGACCTTGCTTGAGCACAGTCAAGGAAGCCAGACTCCACACAGCAGTGCAAAGCAAATTCCTTTCAAGGTGCCTAATACTGAGAGGAACTTCAGAAACTCACAGACTAAATCATATATTTGCCGTTATGAACTGGCCGAGACCATCCCACAGGGAAAGATGAATGAGGCATCGACCGAGTGGCTCTGTTACAATTCTGGAATCCTTAGCGCGCAGCCACCGTTCCAGTTCAAGGAAGCCCACGTCAGTGGTCACGCCTTGGTAACTACAGAGCAAATCTTGGCTCCCTTAGCATTACCGGAGCAAGCATTGTTGATTCCAATAGAAAACCACGACAAGTTGAAACATCTGCCGTGTGAGGTCTACCAGCACATTATTCAGCCCAACATGCTGGCCAACAAGGTCAAATTCACTTTTCCTCCTCCTCCCCTCCCTCCTCCCAGCACCCCAGTGCAGCCTTTGCCTTTACAGCGGCCCTTCTCTTCTACCTCTCTGACCACTATCCATCACACTGTTTTACAGCACCACGCTGCAGCCGCTGCAGCGGCCGCCGCAGCCGCAGCTGCAGGAACCTTCAAAGTGCTCCAGCCTCACCAACAGTTTCTCCCCCAAGTCCCAGCTCTCGCCAGGGCTTCTATACCTCAGATCTCGGTAGGAACGGTAGGACCTAGGCTTTGTCCCGGCAGCCAGCCAGCTCTGGTTGCTTCTCCTCAGATGCCAATCATCCCTGCTTCAGTTCTTCACCCCAGCCACTTGGCGTTTCCACCATTACCCCACGCTCTTTTCCCGTCGCTGCTTTCACCCCATCCAACTGTCATTCCTCTGCAGCCCCTCTTCTAGTCACAACCCTAAAGAAAAGAGAAAATATACATATATATATACATATATATATATGAGTAGGTTATCTATCTACATGCATAATTGGCTATTTAACTGACAAAATAAACTGGCCAAAGTTGGCCTTATTGATTTCAGATCATTTACTGTAAGGGTAATGACACTAATAAATTAATAAAGTTGCTGATATATAATATTATTAAAGCACTGAATAGTTTGAGAATCCATACAATATATGCTGTATATTAAAATGATGTCTTAAAAGTATGCATAATGTACATAGAATATATTTATAGTACTGTAATTTATGTTGTAAAGGATGCTCCTTGTTTTTCTAATCTTTGTGTATTTGCACCTATTTGACGTTTAGACAAAGCTGATGACCCTATTTGTTTTGTATCATGTTCCTTGAATCTGTAAATTCAGTGAAATATATCTCTTGCAATAAATTTTTGTTAATTATTTAAGTAAAACAAACTTTGGTGTTTAGGTGGTCTTTGCTGATTTACTAGTGTTGGCAATAGGTTATGTTACATTGGTGATTTTCTTCTGTCTCTTGGTATCACTGAGTCACAAAGACTCAAGTATCATCAGAGTTTTTCCACACTTAAAAGTTGCTATCAATCACAGCAAATACAATTGATAGTATAATTGTTTGAGTCTCCACTTCTTATAACATAGTTTATCTTGAGAATTTATTGCACTTCATAGCCAAGCATTCAGACAAAAGTCATGGAATTTCATATTTAATCAATTTTAGGTTTTGAAAGGGTAATAATATATGTTCATGAGAAATGTATACTATTCCCCCATAGATATACTAAAACAGAAATATCAGCTAACTAATATAAGTGTGTTATAAAACTTTTGAATATTAAAATTCTTAGTTATTATGTTCATTTTCCAAGTCCTATTGCAAATATATATGGAAATATTAACATGAATTAAGAAATAATTTCAATTTTAGTGAGTCACCATTAAATGACAACTTGCAATGAACTGGAAAAGCACTGCCTGTGTCTTGAGAATACAGATGTGAGAAAAAATGAAAATCAACAACTGTACCTTCACTAATTCCTTCTATGCACTCAAGTTCGTAAACATCTTTCCAAGTCAGATAGAAACAGCTGTAGACATTTCCTGATGGCCCTTCCAGATTCTACTCTATGTGGAATTAGCTCAGTATTATAGTTTATCAAAGTGTTGCTGAATAATAAAGAATGAGAATATTTAATGGAAACCTTGGAAGAGCACAGTTTCAACAAACAAGTTTCTTAGTTGTGTCTGCTACAGTTAATAGCATCTTATGCGAGGTCTTCATGCCAGTCTGCATAGGTTAACTTCATCAGGTTCAAAGGCTAGAAGAGTCTTGCCATATCAGAGAAGACAGTAGACCTCAACAGTCATGTGATCCTGTTCTGAGAAAGTATATATGTGAACTAAATCGCCCTAAAAGGCAGAATATAAGGCATCCACCATACCATAAAAATCAATATAAGGTCTTATTTTAAATAAAAGCCGAGTGAGAAAGTTAGAACAATTAATTTCATTATTATTTACTATAATAGTAATTTATTTGAATGTTCTCCTGAAAAAATTCTAGGGATGGGTTAAATGTGTCAGTTTATGATTGACAAATAAGAAGGTAAACATAGAATGCAAATACTTTTATTTCAAGTGCTTTAAGATATTATGTTCTCAAAATGGGAACCAAAATTGGAACACAGGGTTTATCCCCAAGCTAAATATTTAAATATATCTTTGAAGACAAAATAGATGAAGGTATCTACTGGGAAGTGCTGGCCTAGATTGGCTTTCACATACCAGAACAAGATTGTTGCTTATTCTGTCTCAAGCCCAAACTGACTATCTGACTCAACAATGTGCATCTTTCTTCCCATCGTCCTATGACTCTCATCCAGCCATTTTTATCTCTTGTTTATATCTTGCAATTTCTTATTTCCAGTGCTTCTCCCTGCAATTAGTTTCATGCACAATTGTGTGATTCCTCTTCTTTCTCCACATTATCATTTCTGTTTTCATTTCCAAATGATGCAGCTCTCTTACTATTTAAATTATTGTTGCTTAAACCATGTGGTTAGCTGGACTTACTTAACTTTTAAATTACAATAACCTTATAATCTGTTGTTATCACATGGCAGGAATTTCTGGAATGTTTTTTATGGAAGATGAGTGGAAATTGAACATGGTTGTTTAATTGTTAGATTGCCATGGATACAGATGGTTGAACAAGAGATGAGCTGCAGTTAAGTGCCTATCAAGGTCATTCTGATTATAGATTCATATCTATATAAAATACTGTCCTGAGATATTGTTTACATCATCTTCTCCCCCATAATGTGCTAGAGGTATGAACTGATAAGGAGACACTTCTTCATCTGTCCTGATAACACTCACTCTTCAATCAAGTGACTCAGGTCAACTGGCTGAAGACCAAAACGAAGAGAGGAAAGTAATACAAAAGTCAAGAAAGTGTCTTGAGGCAGAGTGGCCATCAGACTACTAAAGTTTAAATTCCCCATAATAAAGAAGTCAAGTCAGTGGGGCAGTCATTCATGCCCTGCAAGCAACATGGGGTGTTTCTTTGTGTTATTTATAAGCATTCCATTCTAAAGCTGATCTCCTACTACTTTCCAGACATGCATTACTGTGAATCCCATCTACTGTGGAAAATTTAAGTGACTTAACAGCATCTTCCTACCATCTTCAGTCTGTTAGTTATAGATATCACTGTGGTATATGTAGCAACCATGATGAATAACTTGGAATAGAGAGTGAAACAGGAACACGAAATGCAATCATACTCAGCTAACAAAAGGTTTCACAAAGATAGGGAGATGATGTCATGCCTACAATCCCATGATGCACAAAGGTGAGAACTGAGTTTATATCCATAGGATCCATGTGAAGCGCCCAATATGATGGCCTCTACTTCTGTAATCTTACTGCTGTTGAGGGTTAAGGGGTAAGGGTTATCGAGTCTCAGACAGCAAGTACAGAAAATCTGTGAGCTCCACACTCAGTGAGACATTCCTGATGTCTCAAGGGGATAAGGAGGATAATAGCAGAGCAGGCCCTCGGGCAGACTACTCTTGCCTTTAACTATGTATGTCTGGTGTACAAATACCACATATACATACAGTATATATGTTCATAACACAAAAAATAACAAAACAAAGTAAAATCTGGTTTCATGTTGGTTAATAGGAGGCATAAGAAACAAACACTCTTAACTTCATATATTATGTATATGGTATAAACAAGCTCTTTTTCCAAATTCCTTTATTGGTGGTAGAACACTTACAGTGAATTACCAACAGTATATCTCAACTTGGCTGATAAAAAATTTTGAGCACAAAATACAAACCAATCATCTTACTTTATACGTACCGTGGGAACCTTCTTTTTGGTCCTATATTTATAAGCTCTGTGAGTAACAACCTACTAAGCCATATTTCTAAAGTAAACACTAAAATGTTCATTTAATGGATCTCTATTCTCATCTTAGTCTTGGTGGCCAATTAGTCAACTCTGTTTTACAGTTAGGTCTCCATTTTCCAAAATATCCACCTTGGATATGTCTTTTTCAGGTGTGGCTTCTTGTGCAACACTTTAAAAACACAATCGTACCATTATAGGCTTCATTTTTAAACTTACTTTGGAGTTTATTGTTTTCGATATAAACATGAAAATCCTTTCTAGTCATATGAGCAAAATATCTCGGGTGAAGTACTGGTGCAGGAGACTTGTCTGTTCAGTCAATCATGTTTTAAATAAATGCTGATTGATCAGGTAGGAAGTGTGGGCGGGTCAACCAGACAGGAAGTAGAGGCAGGGCGAGGAGAAAATTTGAGAGGCAGGAAGCTTCCCTGGCATTCCTGCGCAGACCATCAAGGAAGCAGCATGTGTCAGTACCTTCTATCATAGCACTGCTCAAGGTTTACTACCCTAGTTGACACAGCTACAGACTTCTTCTAGTGTATATGAGCATGGCAGTCAGACTTCAACATTTTTGTTTCTACGTGTATACTTGACTAAGCATGCGATCAGTCAGTATATAATGAGATTGAAATTTTAGTTGAGAAATTCCCATTCAGGTTACTTCTGCCTCCATCCCCACCCCAAAAAATCCCAACTTCCTCATTCTATTTTCATGCAGGATGAAACACAACGTTATTTTTATAAATAATTCCTCGTGCTGCAGACCGTGGCTTGTTTACCCAATCATTTAGAACACAATTTCTCTGTGACGGTGCAGTCCATGACACATAAAATCAATGATGAGGAATAATCCTGCATGAATAAAATCTCTTAATTCTATATACAATGCCTCTGGACTGCTGCACATCTTCATTCTGAGCTTCTCCTAAATCATCTGCAGTTAAAATATAATTTTCAGAATAAATGGTTTTCATGAAGAATGCATGTTCTAGTGAAACTATATGTAAAATAAAAGTAGCATTCCAAAAGTGAAAAATCAATCTTGAATTGAATCTTTACTCCTTCTCCAGAAGCCCAGCCTCCCTGCTACTTCTCCACTTCCATATCTGTCTCCTTCCCTTCCTAGAAGTGTGCCAATCAACTAATCTCCTGCCTTTGAAATTTCTGTTAGATTTCGTAGCTGCATATGTTCGAGACACAAAGCTTTTACTGCTGAAGAAATGAATAGAGTACTAATGTTATTCATGTTATTAAAATCTGTTTTGTGTTGTAACTAGGAGAGGTTCATGTTGTGTTCCCTGCACCCAACTCCCAGCCCCCAGCCCCTGGCCCGTTCAGCTGCTGGTTGCTTGCTTATGCCCGAAATAACCACATGAGAACTGTATTCATTTAAACTCTGCCTTGCCCATTATCTCCAGCCTTTTCTTGGCTAGCTCTCACATCTAAACCAACCCATTATAAAAGTCTGTATGTCACCACGAGGTGGTGATCTTACCAGACTGTTCTAAGATACATCCATCTGCTGTGGGAGTTTCATGGCGACTGGCTCTGACACAGTCTTCTTCCCAGCGTCCTCTTCTCTTTTCCCCGCTTATCCAAGTCCTGCCCTATCAAATGCTCCAGGCAGCTTTTTTATTTAACCAATCAAAGCACAGAAATACAGACGAACCCTCCTTCAGTGTTGCGTATAAGGACAGCATATGTGCAAATCTATGGGCGCATACAAAGTTAGCTATTGCATTTTTAATCACTTGCATAGATAAGTTATACTGCCTATGCCTTTTATTAACTGCATGTTGTTCTCCTTTCACATTCTTTTTTTGTATGATTTTCCTTTTCCTTCTAAGATTTGCTTAGCTAAACCACAGTCTCTTGTGTGTTCTTGAAAAGGAAGTTTCCTCCAAGAAGCTTTCCCGGTCAACTCACTCCTTTGCTCACATACATAACTAGATAAAGGTATAGGATGTGCGACAATTGTAAGGAAAGCCCCTGAAGACCTCCTTTAAAGCAGAAATAGTGATTGATGGCATTGTCTGGAAATGACTAGAATCTATCCCACCACCTTCAGTCTTAGGAACTGTGTATACCTCTCCACAACGAGAACTGGTTGAATTCATACAGTGACCTATCTCTTAACTCAAAAGCATCATTTCTTGCTATATTCATAATCCTTCCAACCTTTAGCAATATAAGCTTTCAAATCTTAATTGAGCCCCAGTGCTGCAGACAAAACATAGTTGTTACTCTAAGTCTTCCCTTGTCTTTTGCACTCTTAATCTCTAACTTTTAAATAATCTAATAATTTTATTATATCTTCGTGTGGTTATCTGCGAATAGACACTCACATCTTGACAAATATATCTAGCCTTTTCCTTTTTAAACATTCTGGTTTTACCTGTGTCATTTTTATATATAAACTGCTTCCTAACAGAATTCATTGTTTTCTCCGTGTCTCCGTTGTCATCACAGTCTTCAGAATATGATGCTATGTATTTTTGATAAAACAAATACTCACTCTACTTCAACCTGTCAACACATAGTTTGTTTAATATTGCCTTCCACAACTAGTTTGCATATTTATGTTTGCCTACCTAACATATCATTATTTATTGGTTAAATTTTATTCTTAATATTATATCAAAATTGTGAACAAGAAACATAAGTTCTAGAGAGTTCTCACATATGAGCTTTTCTGACAAACCTCATGTTGAACAGGCTTCTAGAAATATAATTTTCTATTCTTTAATATTGATTATTATTAAGCCACAACCATTCATACATTAATTAGTGTTGGGCTCCAAAAACTCAAGATATACTGAACTAGGAGAAGATTTCATAATCTCATAAATAACACAAGTCATTTTCTTTTACATTGATGACATTTTTTAGTGAGAAAGCCCTACCTGGAAAACTCTCTGATTATACGGGTCTAACTTACTTAGTCCACACTTCTGTAGAGAACAAGACTATATCTTACATTCTTCCCTCACAATACCTAGCTCTTCCATGTGTTCTGCAAATTAGAGTCTTTTTCTGAGATTCTTCCCTTGTTGACAGAGGTTTCGATCCCATCAGGCCCCGCAGCTGCTCAGTCCCTAAGAAACACACAGAGGCCTACATTAATTATACACTGGTTGGCCTAGTAGCTCAGGCTTCTTTTTAATTAATTCTTACATCTTAAATAAGCCCATTATTCTTGCCTTTGCTAGCCACATGGCTCGGTACCTTCATCAGCAAGGCATTCTCATCTTGCATCCTCTATGTCTGGGCCACAACTGTAGACTGAATCTTTCGTCTTCCCAGAATTCCCCTGTTCTCATTGCCCCACCTGTACTTCCTGCCTGGTTGCCATGCCTATACTTTCAGGCTACTGGCCAATCAGCATTTTATTAAACAAGTACAAGAAACAAATCTTTACAGGTAAAAAGTATCCCACAGCACCTTCTCCCCCCCCCTTTTTCAAAACAAGAATTCTGAACCTAATCTCCCCTTTTTAGCTCTTTTC